>JAPJBO010001276.1:0-54757 GCA_030068145.1 Diplonema papillatum | reverse complement strand
TCTACGACGACGGTGGTTTCGCTCGCTACCAGTGAGTGTATCGCGACGTCGTTCAGCAAGACGTGATCGATGCGTGTGCCTCGCGTCCCTGTCTTCTCGTACGTCTTCGGGGCACCGCCATCGGTGCAGATCTCTGCGGCGTCGTACCATCCCGATCGCAGCATGCACGACATCGCCGCCGACGACGAGGGCTCCGCATTAAAATCGCCGGCCACAATGACCGGTACTCGTCCGAGACTTGCTGCTTCTCGGTGCACCTCCGCAATAATCTTCTCCCTCTCCGGCGCCGCCTTGTCCCCCGAGTTCGCATACAGTGTGAAGACATGCAAAAATTGGTTTCCTCTTCCAAGTCCGACGGCCACGTGCACCCACCTCCGGCTCGGTGACGGCTTCCCGACCACGAAGGCCGGCGCCGGTTTCTTCGCGAAGACTGCAACACCCGCTCCGCCGGCTTCCGCTATCCACGGTGATGCTTTGCCCTGCCGGTCAAGTCGCTCCCGACACGGTTCCCCCCACAGCGACTTCCAGTCTCGCCTGACGCCGTCCTCGAACTCCCTCTGACCCCAGTCGGTCAAAAGCGTCTCCTGTACCGCCAGAATGTCGACAGCGGCACAATCCAAAAAGTGTGCCCTCCCCCCGAGAGATGTCATGTTTATCGTCCCGAACTTCAGCGTCTCCCTTCCTCCTTGTAACACGCCCCCGTCCCGCTTCGGCGGCACCTGCTGCGACCTGGCGTCCGTTCCTTCATGTGCTGCGACCCTCACCGCGTGCTCGACCCGGCTCAACTCCACAGTTTCCACCGTGTCTGCATGTAGCGCCAGCTCCGCCAATGTGGTACCCGGGAGCAGGAGCCGGTCGTAGTGCTCCGGAACGTACGTGACCGCCGTCTGCTGCCCCGTGGCGCCCACGCGAGGTGCGTATCGTCGCAGGATGTGCGGCCTCCTGCTGTCCAGCACCCAGAGTACCGCTCCGGTGACCGTCGCGGCTGCCGTCAACGTCATCTCGTCCCCGTACTCGTACGGCCCCCGCATTGCCTCCACGTAAGCAAACCAGCTGCCGTACCTTTCGGACGGCGCGAAGTGTGCTTCGAATGTCGGGTCTTTTAACATCGCGTCCACAACCCGTGCACGAAGTCTCCTTACCGACCACCCCGGCAGTCCGGCTGCGACCGCTGCGAACTGGCAGGCCCCGTCCCCAGGGACTTCTTGCACACTCGCTCCCATCGCGTCCGCGGCTTCTCTCAACCTTAACCCCAGCGTTTCGTGCGTCTCTCCACCGCCACGCATCCCGTCGTTCCCCAGTCACGAACGCTTCGCCGCTGCTGGTTGGTGTGCCTTCTTCGTCTTCGCTAACGGTGACTTCCCCGGCGTTCCCAGCGGACGCTTCGGTTGCGTCATGTGGACGTCTTGAGACGGAGCCTCGGCCCGTCCCATCTTCTGCTTCGTCGGTGTGGCGACGGGCGTCTTCGGCGCCTTCTTCTTGACCGGGGTCCGGTCTACGGGCATCGCCGGGGGTGTCTTCGGCCTCATCGTCGCGACCATCTCCGTCAGCTTCGCCATCTGAGCACTGAGTGCTGCGATGTCACCTCGCAGCGCGTCGTTCTTCGCGCGTAGCTCCGCGTTCTCCGCCCGGAGCTGTCGCACCGCGCCATTGTTGTCGCCCGCGCCCTTCGGTTGCTCGGGTGTGCTCGTCTTTTCCTGACCCTGCCGTCGCAACGCCTCGAGGTACGACGAGACCTTCGGCGTCCTCTCCGCCCTTGCATCCCACACCTGCGATTTCGGCCGCCGTCCGGACCTGTCTTCCTCGGTCTCGTCATCGACCTTCATCAGCGCTCCTCCCGCGCTTATCAGTCGATGCGGGGGCGGCTCCTCGCTGGCGACGACGCGCGTGTCCCCATGCGTCTTGCTCCGGTAGGACGCGACTTGGCGACATGTCCATCCCGCCGCCTTCATGGTCGCCTCAAGATCCGAAGCGGCATCGCGCGCCTGTGCCCCCCTCACCAGGTAATGCATCGCGGGCGGACCCTGCTTCGCCGCCGCTTCGCCCAGCGATTCCCGCACCCGCTCGGACATGCCGTCTTCGACCCTCACCCCCAGCCGCGCGCGACTACGAGCAAGGCCCAGGCAGCCTTTCCCCTGCGCAAGCACGAGAGCGCTCTTCAGCGATGCTTCCTCGTCAGCTAGCCACACGACGTCGTTCGTCTCCGACCCCTCCTTCCAGCGCGGTATGCGTAGAAAGAGACCCCTCCTGCCCGAAATTCTCAGCAACCTCCCGACCTGCTCCTCTTCGACGCGCACCATCATCTGAAATACGCGGTTTACCCGCCGCACGTTGAACATGCTGTGCGGACTCAGGTCCACCTTCGCCTCTCCCGCGAGCCGCCTGCACTCCGCCTTCAGCACCCGCCCCCCCGATGGCTCCTGCAGGGCCGCCAACGTCTCTGCCCCGCACCATCGTGCATCTATCTCGGCGCAAATCAGCACCGTCGATGTCGGCGGGCGGTCAACCTTCTTCACGTCCGCGGGCGCGTACACCACGTCTCCCTCCGGGGACCTCGTCACGTACCCCGGCAGCACTTTCTCCGCGCCGTCAACTCGGCACACCACGTCCGTCCGCCTGCTGCCCTCCAGAGCCGCCACCGTGACCACCGCCGAGCCCTCCGGCATCCCTTCACGCCGTATCCTGCGCGCGCTCGCCATGGGCGCGAACGCCACCGTCGCTTCCGCCAGCTCGGTGTGGTCAACCACCGGCACTCCCCAGTCTTCCTGCCTCAGCTCTATCCTCGCCTTCCCCGCCCCTCCGACTGCCTTCTCGCCTTCTTGTGCCTTCTTCTGTCCGTCCTCTTCCATCGCGCGCGCGGCCGTCGGCTTCTTGCCCGGCACCTCTTTCCACCCTCCGTTGCGCTTCTTTTTCTTTTTCCCCTGTTTTCCACCCGACGCCTCTTGCTTCGCCACGCCGTCCCCGCCGCCGCTGGTTTCGTCGTTCTCACCTGCACTCGCCTTGCCTTTTCCGCCTTTACCGCCCGCTTTCTCTGCATCTGAACCCGCGACACCGTCACCGCCGTCGTCCCAGCAGAGCTCGCGCTCATCCCCCTCGTCATCCGCCCAGCTGGGAGCGTTCGTCGTACTCTGCTTCTTCGCGCCATCCGTCTGAGCCTGCCTTACCAGCCCGCTGACTGCGGCCATCAGATCAGCCATCTGCTTTCCCTGAGCCTGCACCTGGGCGGCGAGTTCCTTGAACCCCGGATCCGTCATTGCGCGCTCTCGGGGTTGTACCGCTTGATGTGTACGCGTGTGTGTGTGTGTGTGTGTCGTCGGTCTTCTCTCTTTGTCTTCGTCCTCTTGATACTTTCTTGGTGCTTCCTTTTACCGGGACGGATCCCGGTGCCGCTCTCCTTCGAGAGTGTCCACGGCAAGACACCAATAAAGTACAGTAGATCGAGTGTAATCGAGTGTAATCGAGTGTAATCGAGCGTAATAGAGTGTAGTAGAGTGTAGTAGAGCGTTGTAGAGTGTGATCGAGATTGACACTAGTATTTTGGGTTCGACCACTGGTGGACCCCTGACTGGCCCATGGGCGACCATGTTGACCACTGTCTGGCCCAAGACGTGCCAAGCATAAGCATACGAGGGACGGAAACCGCAGGCAAGTGGGCGATGTGCATATGAGACCGGAAGCTCTCGAGATGAAGATGTTCTAAATCATGGCAGCAAGCACGGGGACTGCAGGCGGGTTGGTGGCGAAAAGGGACAGAAAGATCTTCGAGCGACTGTGAGCAGCCTAGCAAGACGGGATGATGAATGATGAAGAAGCGCTAAGTGATCGCAAAGGTCCTTGTCTGGCGACCGACCTTCCTTGAAAGGAAGGTCGGTAGCCAGACATTTTTGTCAGCAAGGTGCAGGCGATGCACGGGCTCCATGATGACCTCGTCAACGGCCCCACAGGCGTACACTCACTAGCCGTCGTGAAGAGGCCTCTGTCTGTAACCATCTTTTTCATCCTTGGGAGCAGTGCATCGCCAGGGAGATCGAACCCCAAGGCAAGGAGCGACTCTTGCAGCTTCTGAAAGTAATCCAGCACGTACTGGAGATACTTGGTTGTCGTTGCTGGATCCTTCTGCCACACAAGTGCTGCAAACACAAGCCGCATCCTCCATCTCTGCTCCATCGTGTCCAGGTACGAGAACGTCAGGCAGAGGATATCTTTGCTCCCCGGAAGCTCTCCTGCATCCCCGGCAATGACGAAGTCACCACCCCCAAGCCGGAGCAGAAACTCCATGTCACCGAGGACAAGGTGCCTACCGAGCGCTCGGCGAACACCCTATCGCCTGGAACTGGCCCGCACCGGAATGCCTAAAGGCTCAAGTACTAACTGCGCTAAATTTAATATATGCGAGCTATTGCGGATACTCACTCATTGCATGCAAATGACTCCCCACTGACGCAACAAGAAGACGCCGATGCTCTATCGAATCACGCGATGGATGAGGTTCAGAGACGAGCGACAGCCGAGTATCGGGACTCGGCGACCGCGAAATCGTACGCGATGAAGAGCGCGATGCGACGGCTGACGAGTATCGTGCAGACGCCGATTCACCCGGCGCTTGAGATGCAAGTCAACGTCCTGACGTCTCTCGGAGGCGGGAACATGGCCGGACTCAACAAGAGACCACAAATAGCAAACCAGCAGGCGTTTGAAGCTGTGATGCGCGCCTACGAAGCCGCCGCACGAGAGCAGACGGCGAAGTAGGCCGGCGACAAGGTGCGAGCCGTACCGCAGGCTGGGCTCCGCAAAGCTGCAACACTGAATGGCAGTTTTCGACCGCAGACGCATTACCCGTCGGGATGGGAGCGCAAGCAGGCTCGATGGAATCACGGAGTCAAGCAGGAGAGACGAACTGCGCAGACTGAGCGCAAGACGTGCACCAAGGGCAGACCAGGACGTTGGGACCGTGCGAAGTCGAAGAAGGAGTCCAAAAGCGAAGCAACAACACCAACGCGGAAACGCAACTCGAAGGCAGCCAAGCGGGCCTCCAGTGAAGTAACGAAGCTCATCCGAGTGTCCGATGAAACCCCTTGTCAATACCACCCAACGACTGCGACGCGCGTGCGAAATGTCGGACGCTAGCGTCTGTCAAGAGCATGCGTGACTCAGCCGTGTTTTAAAGGTGAGATGAGAGGCACCGGCTCACTCTGTCAAAGGACTATACTAACGCAACAAGAAGACGAGCTAATGCGAGATAGTGGTACCCGAGCCCGTACGCACTCGACAACCTGCTTCCGTGAGTCAGCCCGAGCTTCCTGGTCTCCAGCTACACTGCCTGTCGCGGTCATTTTTTCAGACTAATATTCTTGTTTTTATTCCAATTTCAATATCCTGTCATCAGCACCTTTTTAGCCCCGGAAGAAGGTGCGTTAGTGGGCCCGTTGAACCGGCCTATCAAGATTGGCTGAGTGTCACGCCTTTAATCAATTACTGCAGTACCCCCCCAATTCACCCAAATGTTGATCGAGTGTAATCGAGCGTAATCGAGCGTAATCGAGTGTAATCGAGTGTAATCGACGCGTAATCGAGCTAAAGTCACTTTCAGGGGGGCTAGGTGAATTGGCTCATAAAGGCCCCAAAATGCATTTTTCGAATTGTTGACAAATTTTGCCCAGTATTTTGTGCAGGCATTCATGTTCGTATTTTTCCCCCGGGAAAAACAAATTTTTAAATCATTTTGAGGACCTAAAGGTCCCCGATTAGGCCCCTAAGGTCATTTAAATTTGTTCCTAGGCCCCTAAGGTACTTTTCTCTAATTTCTAATAATCTAATAATCGCCTGTAGAGAGTCCCCAGGATGTGGGAGGATCCGGGAAAGACTACTCAGTCGGACTAGGATCTTGGCAATGAAGCCGCGAAAATGGAGGGAACCCAGAAATCAAAGTAGCTACACCCAAATCTCAGACTTGTACTCAGTGAAAATATCTGATTTAGCTCTCGGTGAAAATCTCAGATTCAGCTTTCGGTGAAGATCAGCAGATTGTTCCTCCAATCTCAGATTATGCACTCAGCCCAAAACTCACATGCGAGTTCAAAATCTGCGAGTTTGTGAGCGAAAACCCGGCGCTCGCCCAGAAAACATCACGATCCCGGACGATGCTCAATGGCGACGAACGCAAAGAAGAAGAAACACGAAAACAACACCAGAATCCATGCCAGGCAAGAGACTGGGTGGCCTGGCAGTGCAAGCCAAGCGGTGACGCCAAGGTGTTTTTAAGCAATGGTATTGTATTAATGTCGCCCCATAATGTACTTAATCACCGCAAGTCCCAGCGCTTCATCAAAGCGGTTGTGGGTAAGCCGCGGTGAAAAAGGCAGGACGTGACTATGGTGCTTGCAGAAGACAGTCCGAAGAACCGGCAGAAGATCACAAGCAGGCCGTACATTCCGCGTGCAGATGAACGTGAAACGACACGGGATCTTATTGTCTGCTTCGGTCGGGTTCCAGCGAATGCCGATCATCAAAGGCCACATGCAACGGACTGTATGCCCAACGAACGGGATTCGTGCTCAAAAGAAGGTTTCCCAGATGGAGTTAGACCCCCGTTCTGCCCGAAGAATACGGGTTCTGGCGGGTAGAGGTCGCATACCCCACGTGCCACATCATCGTCCTCTGCCAGGATCTTGCCTCAAATCTCTCCTACCTCTTTTGGCATCCTTCCATTTCGACTTAGCAACAACCGGAATTGCGAACGGGGTGAAAGGAATGGTTTGGACGCACGAACACCCACCGTGACGATCACCTTCCACTCCTAGGGGCACTTTTGCTGTGAGAATGCATGGGAAAGTCAGGTAATAATGGATTATTACCTGGTAATAATATCTAATAAGGGTAGGCGGTTTTTTTTTTTTTTTGGCCCATGTCCGCGCGCGCGTAAATTTTTGGAACCCCCGGAAAAAAAAAACTTTTGCCAAAAAAAAAAACTTTTGGGATCTGTGCATTGGAACCGGTCGTGAGAGCGACTGCAGGCGTAGTCACGAGCGTGTCCGGCTCGCGAAAAGTCGAAAACCTGTTCATCACACCGATACTTCACGGCGATGCAAATCGCGTAGACTTTGTTTACCTCAGTGTGTATTGACTTTGAAGCTGACTATGCCCGGTGCTGGGTTGGTGCGCTGGGCAAGCAATATCGTGCTACTTTGACGTTGGTGTCAATCTAAACAGCAAGATTTGCGTAGCTCCTGCTGGACGCAGTCGAAGCACGCGGGATACAAGCACAGCCTCAGCCTCGAAAGTGTGCGCGGTTTTACCGGCAAGGCATGTCGGGAGGTTTTGCCACTGTGGTGCGATTATCACACAGAACCAGTCCGGGGCAGTGCACGCGTCTATGCCTTCCGACGCCTCAAGCAGCTACTAGTATCTGAGACTCGACTGAGGAGGCATGAAAAGGACGCGGGGCAAGCGATGCGTTCACGGTGCTTGCGACTTAGTGCACTTGACCGGCGGCAATGCCTTGTGCCGCGGTATATTTGCGAAGAAAACGGCACTCGTCGCCTGACAGTCTAGACCGCACATCCCTGAGCATAACTGCCTTCGTTGCACACGGCGTCTAACCAATTGCCGTGTGCTAGAAGCACCTGCCCTCCGTGCGGATGTCGAGACATCAATGGTCTCTTTCGATGTGGGTGAGGTACATCTTGTGAGTCCGGCGCCGTTTGCTACGCATCAGAAGGTGGCCACTGGCTAAAGCTTGCTGACAGGAGGGTCGGCAGAGTACCGACAAACTCCGTTTACACCAAGCAGGGCATCTTTGTGTACTCGGGTAATATTGACAAAGCCACTACACCCGAAGTGACGGTGTCGACGTCCGCCTTTGGGGGTTTCAACAGCAGACCGCCGCAGAAGCCGCGAGAGCAACCATCCTTGCACAAGGTGGAGGAAAGCAGAAGTTGAAGTTCACCATACTATCTGCGGGTAGCTGGCGCTTATTCTCGCCGATGGAAATGCCACCGACCAGCCGTCAGTAGGCTCTCGCACGGTGGTTCGGTAGGACCGTGACATCGCAATGGGGCATGTCAGAAGAGAGATAAGAGATTGACGGACACCCGCGCAATCGACAGTCCTCTGGGTCACTGCTTTATTGTTCGCAGCGTACCCAGCGAACCGCGATCTCGAGTTCAAACCCGAGTGTTTTTTCTCCTGTGGCATCGTCTACCATCTGCAGCCTCCGACTATGGAAGGTATTGTCGAAACGCACCCCGCGCGGCGTTCAGGACTGTTGAACTCTAGACTGCCACCGCAACCCCTCGGACACATCAAGTTCATCTTCACACTCACCTTTGAGCTCATCGTCCAGAAATTCTACCAACAACGGGCACAAAAGTGCCAACAGCGGACTGGCCAGTAGTATAGCCGGCACATATGGTGTGACATCCAGTAGCAGAAAGTCTTGTGGCAAAAGTTTTTTTTTTCTGAAAAGTTTTTTTTTTTTGCGCGCGCGCGCAGGGGTTATTCTGCCCGCCAGCAAGGCCAAAAATGCTGGCGAAAAAATTTCTTCTGTCAGCGAGAAAATTTTTCTCGCCCTCACGTCGTACAGAGCCCGTCCACCCGCATCTGTCCTTCCATTCTGAGTCTTCGGCGGTTCGTGGTGCAAGGAGGAAGAGAGAGTCGGAGAATACGTGCGGTTGGTCTGGTGGAAGGGACGGGTACAAGTTAACAAAAGAAGAAGTCAAGACAGGACAAGGAGGTGCAGCAAGGTTTCAGGGTAGTGTCAAGTCAATTTTGCGCTTTTTCGCTACCTTCTCCACCGGCTCAGACTCTCCAGCAAACCATGCTGCCCTTAGGGCTTCGGCTGCGAAGCCAGAAGTAAAAAGGTCGATTACCTCCTCCGCAGTCGCGTCGTCCATCTCCTTCTCATCGGTGTCTTCGATGAAAAAGAGGGCGCGCAGTGTCGTGTTCAGCATGCGGTTGCGCAGTCGGGTCTTTACACGGGCCAGGGTACTGAACTGGCGTTCACTTTCTGCAGAGGAACTGACAATGGTCTGTGCCAGTTCGACCAGTTGTCTCAATGGCTGCATGCGGGCACTCGCAGTGCCATCAGGGGCGAAGGCTTGATACACCGCGTGTGCATTTTTGGAGTATCTTGAGGCGCGTAGAACCTCCTTAAGTAGGGTCCAGTCTCTCACCAGGTCTGCCTCGGTCATTCCGTGCAAAAGGGGAGTGCCGTGGTCTGTCTTCGTTTCCGAGCGAGTGGTGCTGTATGTGGGTCGAGGCATCGTGTCTGTTGCTGGCACGTCCACTTCATATTGTCGGTACGTGACCCGGCCGGGCTTGCTGTAGTATCTGTAGAGCTCCCGGATGTGTTCATCCCCCCAGTTTGTAAGGTGCGCGCCCTCTGGCCACGCAATGCGGTCAAAGACAACGAAGTGCCGAAGAACTTCCTTGGATTCAAACCGGACCGTTGTGGACTTGAGGAGTGCAGCAATGTATGGGGAGGCGATAGTCTGATGGAATGTGCTGAACGCTGCAGGGGTAACGGCAACGTTGGTCGCTTCGAAGAACGAACGGCGCCAGCAAGTGTAGTATTTCGTGATCTTTTTGGCCCTTTCTTCCGAGCTTAGTGCCCTCAATTCTGCTTCGAGCGAGTCCACTTCTCTGCAAACATCCGAGATGGTGGTCGCGGTTCCTTGGAAAACAAGAGAGATTGCATGCAGCTTTTCCAGAACGTCACACGCAAGTGCAAGACATGCAAAAAATTGCGGCTTACTCACCTCTTTGTACAGGTGCTCTGCGTGGGTGCTGTTCCGCTCGTTCCAGATGCGTCTAAGGGCTTCGCGTATTGCAGAATACTGCATACGGATGACAGAGACACTTCTCCAGTAGGCCAGCCAGCGTGTATCGGACGGCTCCACCAGGGCACGATTCACCTTCTCACACATCGCTGCAAATGTCGGGTCTGCGAATACGCTGCTCAGAAGTAGCTTGTTGATGTCGGAGTCGGAGAAGATCAGCCAAAGGGCGCGGACGGTTCTGAAGAAGTCTCCCATGAACGCAACTGCTTTTATGCCATCCTGGGCAAGGAGGTTGAGGACGTGGGCACAACACCACATGAAGAGCGCAGTAGCATTGATCCCACCGCGAACCTTCTTCTCGGCACCCTGAAACTTCCCAGACATCGCCGAAGCCCCATCAAACGAGCAGGATACGAACGAGCCCTTCGGGAGATAACACAGCATCTGCTTTATCTTCGTTGCGTAGCCGGTTGCAGTTTGATCGTGCAGGACTTCAAGGCCAATGAAGCGCTCTTGGACAGCATTTCTCCTGAGGTAACGAACGGTGGCCACAAGTTGGTGCTTTCCCGTCACGTCGGTTGTTGCATCTGCTGTGGCTGACCAAAACCGGGACTCCCTAATCTCGGTGTACAGCCGCTTCTCTAATACCAAGCCGATCAACTCCAGAAGCTCTCTCACCACAGTTGACGATGTATACGTCACATCCTGCTTCAGCCAAGCACAGAAATCGCGGTCCTGGTGCAAGCAAGAAAAGAAGGATAGCAAGTCGTGCACGTGCACCGTGTGGGGGATTTCCAGGCGTGCGATTTTAAAGATTGTTTTGACAATCTTGCGCAGTTGAGCCCGCATCTTACTGACACCTGAACGAAGGTTTGTCATAATGTCAGAGACAGAAACATGCTCGGCGGACGTTTCGTGCTTCTTCATGCGGTTTCGGAGGTGCGTTTGGTCGGCGTAAGGCATGTTGATGAGGACTGCTCTTGTACGCGGAAACTTTTGGCTGCAAACCTTGCACTGGGCCCCCGCATCTGACACATCGAGCCATGGATACTCGGCAAGCCACCTGTCAACAGTGGATCGCAGAATTTTGCCACTGCCAAATGTACGAAACTTCGTGTTTTCTTCCGACTCAGGAGCGGGCTCGTCGTCAACAACAATCGGCTCAAATGCCACTGCTGAACCGGACAGGATCACGACCACGACAGCTACTAAAGCAAGAACGGAAAGTCCGACAAGACTGTCATCATCTGGGTCCGACTCATACTCGGCAACAACCTCGTAGCCTTCAAATGCGGGGGGTTCAACTGCAGCAGGTGGTGTTGGGATGGCAACTTCTGCTTGAGCGGGCAGGTCTTCGGCTGATGTGCGAGCAGTGAGAGCATTCTCGGCGGCGATCTTCTTTTGAGCAGCATCGTAGGCCTTCACCTTAGCCAGCAACTCGGCGTTCTTCAGCCTGTTGCTGCCTGTCCCCTGGTTGATGCGCCTGAGGCTTGCTTGCTTCTCAAGCTTCGGTCCTCTCCAGTTCGCGTAGTCGAACTGGATGGTTTCGTCTGAGGGGCCACGTGCAGCGGCCGCACGGAAACCGAAACTCGCAAGCGACATGTTACTTGGTTTGGGCCTGGCTGACTTTGTGTTAAACAAGAAACAAGACAGTGTGTTTGTTAACCTCATCCTGAGTCCCTCTCACAGCCTCCGCGGGCCCGCCTCTGCACTCGACTGTGCTGTTGCCCGGGACCTCTCGTGCATCACCCAGCCTCGGCCTCTGGCCTCGCCTGCCCTGTCTCGGCCTTCTCGGGCATCACCCAGCCTCGGCCTCCGGCCTCGCCTGCTGTCTCGGCTCTTGTAGGTGACCCCCCTGACCCCCCACGCAAAAATCCCTTTGGCGAAAAAAATATTTTCGCCAACCCCTTTTCAGATTTTTTTTTTTTTTTTTTTTTCCCGACGACAACTAGTGTCAGACTAGCCTACCCGAAGGCAGTTGATTTCTTTAGGCGAGGTTTCTCTACCGGCGGAAGTTGTTTGGGTTAGCGTTTTTTTTTTTTTTTTTTTTTTTTGGCGAAAAAATTTTTTTTCGCCAAAGGGAAAAACCCCTGCGCGCGCGCGTAAATTTCTGTGGACCGACGGACATGCAGTGGCATCAAAATGAGCAACAAAAAAAAAAAAAAAAAGCACAGAATGCCCCGGCTGAGGGGCCCAGTAGTAGTGCTACAGCACAGCAGTCACACTAGCAGTACACAGCACCGGTTACTGCACCTTTGGATCATCGTTGAAGCAACGTACAGCCTCAATTTTGGAACCTGCGACTGGCCCAATAGCTTGAAAAAAATTTCCGCGCCTGCGGCGCTGGTATTTCTGGCTTGTGTATTGTTTCATGACATGTTGCCAAGAAAGCGAAGACTGCAGCTGTCCGCCCTGCTGTTGCAGACTGCCAAGTGTTCTTGAATGATCCCGGCGCACTGCTACAGTACCTCAACACTCGCCTTCTTCGCATGGCTCTTTTGCTTCCGAAGGACAGTCTCTATGATGGACAGTAGTGACAACCACAAAGAGGTGCACCCTGTCGGTTACATAAACGTGCAGTTGTGCCGCAACTGGGATTTTTAGTAACTCCGAGCAACTTATGGACAGTTACACGGGAGGAATTTTTATATATAAGGCCCTGCGGACATGGGCCAAAAAAAAAAAAAAAACTGCCTACCATAATTTTTTTCAAATTCCCCAATATTTATAAATTAAAAACTACATAAATTAGGAGCCAGACGGTATATAAATACAACTGGGAAAACGGCCAACCGGCACGCACAAACAAAACGAAGCGCCTGTCGTTTTCTAGAGTTATAGTTCGCGAAGCGCCTGTCGTTTTCTATGTGGAGTTTTTGTTGGACCCACAACCGCCATTTCGACCGCACAGATAACTCTTCCACCTTCCACCGGGTACTGGAGCACACCGTGTAACTATATCGAAAACGGTATCTGCAGTACCACGGATGAAGTGATTACTCATGCGGGTTTGGCCCTCAACTGGTCGGTATAAAAGAGGAACTAAAAGGTGGTGTGATCAGTTAAGTATTGTCAGGTGTCTGTGCCGGGTTCTTGGAAAGTGAATCGCGCAGGAAAAGAGGAAGAAACGCAAACCAAAATGTCGGCGTCCTTTGTGTCGTCTGCGCCGATTGCGAACTCAACAACGGTGTACGCTTTCGCTTGGAGCAGGCGCCTGCGGTTGGCAAAAGGAAGCGACGTGACGTCCCCTTGGAATTGGCAAACCGACGGATCGTTCCGCAGAGTGTCGGTCAGCGCCATGTTGATGTCGAGGTTGCACTTGTACATGGTAATGATCTGCGTCGGCGTTGCGCAGGAGGCACGGAACGACAGCTCGTTGAACATGTCGACTTCGAACTCGACCGGGTCGAATGTTGGGGAGTTCTGCAGGACCACCTCCGCGATGACCCAAGCGTCGGTCTCGTCTTCCCTCAATCCCTGCGCCGCGCACGTTCCCGAATTCGTGCGATACTTGTGCTTGTTCCTCCACGACTGAGACTTCGAGTTGTAGTAACTGCTGTACGAGGTGCCATAGTACGTGCGGTGCGAGTAAAGCCGCGACCCGACGTAGTACGAAGCCGCGCCTCCTATTCCTCCGGCAGCGCCGTATTTCCACACGTTGCTCGACCTCGTCGGTGTCACGTACGACCGCGTGGTTGCTCCCTTCCCATCGGCGCCTTGCAACGCGACGAGGATGCCAAGCAGGGCAAGGGCGCGCGACATTCGAACCTACCTTTCACACAACGGGCGCGGCTGCGCGGTGAGTTTCGTCCACCTTCTTTCTTTGCTTCCCTTTCCTGTTCACGGTTCGTTTCCTCAAGAAAAAAAGTACGAAAACGCTACTTCGTGGGAATGGCTGACCTGGCGTCCTTGTGTTTCTGCTGCACGCGGTCACGGGAGTCAGATGGGTCACAGGTGGGCATGAGCATGGCGCCAGGACCGTTAACTCCTCCCGTCCTGTAAGCTAGACACGTAGCCGCCAACGTGCGGGAGGAGAGCAGCTAAAGGGAATGGCTTTGAAAAGGACGGACTCATCTCACATTGAGGAGAAAGGGCGTGGGAAAGGCGTGTGTAAATGGTTAAAGGAGAGGACACTCGCCTTCGGGTCCCCTGGAACATCATCGAATTGCCTGTTTCTGTCTATACGTACCACGTTGCGCCTCGGTCTATCAGGTCCATCCCTGGAGCTGCTTATAACTGCTTGTCACGGTTTCAGACGTTACACCACGGTCGATCAGGAGGGGACGAACCGGCTGAATACGTGTGGGTTACGTGCCTTCGACGATGATGTCTTGCGCCACTGAGACAGGGAAGCCGCCAACGAGCGAGGGGAGAATGACGGCGTTGTCCACCGCAGCAGGTCGGGCGTCCGACTCTTCGATGAGATCCTGCAGGGGTTGCCACTCGTACCGCGCCACGACGCCTTCGTACACGTTGAGGCAGAACAAGGCTTGCCCGTCCCCGGTGAAGTGCAGCAGCTTCGCGGACGAAACGCCGCTTTTCGAAGCCCGGGCTGCCTCCACAGGGCCGATGTCCAGCGCCGCTACCCGGGTCACCGTCTCCCGTGTTGTATGAAGAAGGTACAAAAGGTCGTGCCGGCAGAACAGATACCACTCCGGGTGCAGCGGGTGGTGCGCCCCGCTCTCCAGGTGGAAGTCCAAGCCCGCCGTGACTCGCGCGAGGTGGACGTATTCCCGTTGGGAAGGCAAGCGCCAAGGTAAAGGCGAGTCGTCGACATCATTCACCTCAACCCTCCCGAGCCTCGCCTCGGCCTCCACCGAAACCGCGTCCCCCTTCACAAGCACGCGGAGCTTTCGCACCGGGGCTCCCACGCTTTCGCCGTGGTCGCCCGTGGCAACCGCCGGGGCATCGAACGCAAACCGCCGCTGCACGGCCCCGCCCGCCGGCATCAGTTTTTGCACCAGGTTTGCGGCAGTGTCGTGCGCGCGACTTTCCCCGTTATCCGCGGGGCCGTCGGCGCTGGCGGCCCCGCTAACCGTTGGCCGGCAGCCTTTCGGCGCGCCGCCGCCGCCGCTGCACGCGTTGCTCGCTGTCCGCTTTGCGGTGCAAGCACCACCGTCTATGCCCGGCCCGGAGCAGCAAATCAAGGTGCCGTGCAGCTTCTGCGCCCGCTTCGAGATCGGGGTAGACGTACTTTCCTCGGGAGAATAGACCGTTGCGCTGCCGGATGACGGGCGTGTGGCGGACAGGTCGTCTTCACTCGCCGGCGCGGCGTCGCGAGTCAGGCGCCGTTCAGTGCGGCGGCTTGCGCAACCCGCGCGGAAGCCAGCGGTCTCTGTGACGCGCACTTCCGAGCCGGCGGCAAACGCGATGCAGACTTCGCCTTCGGCCGTCACGACGCCGTCGGCGGCAAAGCCGAGTGCGTCGGCGCCGGCGGAGACGGGGAACTCGGTATCCGTTTCCTCGTGACTAGCTGTCAGCGCCGGGGTGCTGCCAGCCCCGCCGGTGGCAGGGTTGCGCCGGACGTGGACGAGGACGCCGTTGGACAGGAAGAGATGGTCAGCTGGGTTCGCCTGGTCCGCGCCCGGCAACGGGCGGAGCGCGTAGAGCCGCAGGCGGGTCGCCGTGACCGCCTGCGTCGAGTAGAGGTCGGTGACCAAAAACGGCGCCGCAGCGGCCGTTTCGGCGGCGGCGGCGGTGAGCGCCGACACGAAGGTGGTCCCGCTCCGCTCGGTGACGATGTACGCGACGCGGCCCATCGTCGGCGACAGCAGCAGCTGGGACGCCCGCTGGGACAGCTCGTGCGTGGGCGGCGGCGCGGGCGGAACCCCCCGCGCCGAGGCGCAGTGGTACGCCAGCAGTGCCCGCAGGGCCGGCGGTATGTCCGAGATTTTCTGCTTCGTCGCACGTCCGCGTCCCCGGTCCATCGAACCAGCGGAATCGCTTCGCCCAGCGCCTGCCTGTCGCTCCCCAGTCGGGGAAACGCGGACGGGGGGTGTCGTGGTTGCGTGGTTTATTACGTCGGCATTGCCTTCGCTGACGTCCTCAGGAATCAGTGATTGCAGAGAGCAAAAACTGCTTTTGCCCGGTACTTGACATCCATCGGTGTCGGAAGGCGTGTAAACGGGGATGAGGTCCACAGGGGTGCTGCCAAAACTGTCGCAGAGAAGCGGCGATGCGCCGAGCTTGAGCAAGAAGGACACAGTCTGAATCACCGTGGAGCTCGGAATGCTTCGGGAAAGAGAGCAGACGAGGTGCAACGCCGTTTGGTCGTCGGCTGTCCGGAAGTTCGCCGCGATGATGCCACGCCTCAGGAACGAGAGCAAGCTTTCAAGGCAGCGCAGCCGATACTCCTCGTCGTCTGCCCAGCTTTTCAGCCGGCCAAGGTACCCTCTGAACTCTTCCTTCCGTACTCCATTGCCGCGGCGTTCCCTCTGCAATCTCGACAAAAGCTGCACAGCTCCCCCTGCTTCAGACGCCTGCGCAGACAGCCCTTCCAGGTGCACCGCATTGTTCCCCATTGTCACCCCTTCTTCTGAGGCTGTGACGTCCGCGGCTTGCTCTTTCCAGTCGTAATACGCCGACGACGCGTAGAACGTGTTCTCGACCGCCAGACATGACCCGTCGCAGGAGAGGCGCAACGAGCAGCTTCCCACCAGCACGTCATCAGTCGTATCGCCGTCGAGGGTCCGTTGATAGAGGTCTTGGCGGGAGGGACCCAAAGTGCAAACTGCGATTAACACACGAGATTCCAAATTGTAGGAAACCAGCTCGTTGTCAAAGAGGAGGAGAAGGTGCGGAGAAGAAGGGTGGAACGCCGCCGTGTGAAGGTCGCGGGAATTCGAGTGAGCATCGTGCGCTCGCATCGAGAGGGAAAGGCGGACGCAAGGGGAGGACTCGGCTGTGATGTCGAGCTCATTTCGCTCCACACCGACTTCCGCATCAAGGTCATCCGCCACGTCCTTCGTTCGCTTTTCCGCTACAAACACCTGGAAGCCAGCTACCTCGCTTATCACTACATACCCTTGCCCGTCGTATGAGCAGCAATTCAAAGTTGATTGATGATGATTACTAGCTTCCCTCTTCCTATCGCTCTCCTGCACCACAACATCTTCACCTCGGTAGGTCAGCCCTTTCACGGTCTCATCGGCATCCTGGTAAAAAAAGACACCCCCGAACGGGAACCACGCACAGCAAATTTGTGGGCTCGGCCCTGTCGCAACGGTCACACGGACTTTGGAGCCGAGCTGCACGAGCAGCGCAAGGAACTTTCCCGTGTTGTTGTCACACTTATCAACGTTGGGCAGGCGGGTGACTTCGAGGCACGTGGGGAGCCGCCTGCAGATTGACCCCAACACGTCGGAACACGCCTCATCCCGGTACGCCACGGGAGTCCACATAACGCACATCGGCCCACCATTTCCCGGCTCCCATTCCAACTTTCGGGTGTCCGCCACTGATCCTCCGCCACTGCGTTTCACAGAGTACAAAACCGCCCCGCAAAACAAAAAGTCAATGCCCCCGCCGCCGTGTAGGTCGGAGCTGTAAGGAACAACGCACAAGCCGCAGGGGGAGGACGTGTCGAGGGCAGCCACCCGCTCAATGCGGTGGTCGTCGACGTTGAAAGAGTAGACAGTTCGCTGCCCTCGCTTCTGCTGCCGCCCGAAGGGGCCCCTCGTCGACCGGCGATCCGTCGCGATGGCGAAGAAAACGGAGCGGTTCGTTGCACTTGGAGACACGTGTTCGACGACCATGTTGTCGTCGGGTGTGAACGAGGCTACCAGCCGGTTGGAAGACCGGTCGCTCACCGGATGGGAGGCCTTTCTAAGTGGTACGACTGGGGGTTCAGAAACCGTAAGCGGCGGACTAGCACCAGAATAACGGTCGAGGACAGTTTTGAGCTTCTTGCCGCCAGAGTGTAAGAACAGGTGATCGATGGGTCTGATGTTGGCATTGTCGCAGACGTAGAGGTTCGCTCCCCTGCGGAGAAGGCAAAGGATGGTGGAAAAAGATGTCTCCTCGGCGACAGCGTTGAGAGCCAACAGCTCACACGCGATGTGAAGAGCCGTGCGTCGATCTCCGTCCACAAAATTGGGCTCTACCGCCCGTTTTTCAATGGAGGAAAGGAGCAGGGACAGCTCTTCCTTATTTTCCCTCACAGAAAGGTCCCTAGTGGCGAGCCTTTGCAGGTTGCCTTTCAGATGCGTTCTTCGCGGTGGGCGGTCGTCAAGTACGGATGGGTCTACGCTGGTGGGAAGCGTCACGAGATTGCAAGTTGCTCCGGATGCCCGCCGCATGGCACGTGCCACGTCAGCCCATGCATAAATGACAAACGTCTTGTAGTACCGATTAAATCGTAAAAGATACACCCCGGAGGCACTGAAGCAGACCTCCTGCAGCCCCGTCACCCGCTCTTCGCTATCTTCATCTCCATCCTGGCACTTCCTTCGTACTTCGATCACCGACAGAAACGTGCGCGATACGGTCCGGGACTCTTCGCGCGATACTTCGCATACGCACAGGTCACCTTCTTTGAAAAACACCAACGTCTGCTTCTCGGCGGGATGGAAGCAACCTCCTGTATTCTCGGCAAGGTCGTCACCTCCAGGAACGTCCATCACAGGCAGCAGCGAGCCCGGCTTTAGGCCAAACTCTTCAGAACCCTGGGCCTTATACAACTCTACGGAGCGACTGAATCGGGCAAAGCACACTTCGCTGCCCTGAACCATCATCGCTGCTCCGGAAGTCAAACCTTCTCCTGCACTCCTTTTGGACACCAGCAAACGCAAATTGTCAGGCGCGTCAAGCAACCCGATAACCTCCCGAGGCACGGTTGTCCCCTCACTGTTCGTCGTTGAGACCCGTCGTGGATCGCCGACTAGCTCCACAGACTCCTCAAAGAATATTGTCGCCCACCCGTCAGTGCTTTCTACGGAGTTTCCAGCTGTCACGGCTGATACTTCGGCTAGAGGGGGGCACGTGACTTCCCTGCAATACAACCCGGTCTCCTCTGCACCCCTAGCGAAAAGGCCTTCGTTGCCGCTCGTGCGCAACCCCATGCCTTTTTCAGCGCACCACGCCAGGTCGATGGCTGTTTTCAAGAACGTAAGCCGGGTCTTGACTTTCCAACTGGCTGGGTACACGACGGAAGAGACCCTCACCGATTTGTACATCCAGCGCCCGCTACCTTCGTCTCGCCAGGCAGACGCGATGACACCCATGGCATAGTCGTCGACTGAGGTCTTGCGCGGATCGTCACGGATAGCGGACACACCCAAACAACAGCCCGTGTACGTCCCTGAGGAGACGTCGGCGTGGAGGGATGTCTGCGTCGTGTTGACCTGTGGGCGCTGTCCTGGGTCGGAAAGACTGAAGCAGATTTCCATCAACGTCCCGTCCGACGCCAACAGAAAATCCCGATCACGCAGCTCACCATGCAGCGCAGATGAGTGCGGGAAGACCGCGACGCGCACCGAACGAGGGAAGCTCGCAATGTCAACTGAATAGTCACGTTCGGCATCGATTGCGAGCAGCTTTTGCCGTGTAGATGAAACGAAGTAGACAAGACCTTCGCGCACTGCCGAAAATACCGCCTGGTCCGTGGGCTCTGCGAGCTCAGCTATTGGTTTCACCGCCCTGCGGTGTGAGACGGTTCCCGACTGATTTCGTCTATACAACAGAAGACAGTCCATCGACGGCAACGTAGGTTTACCCCCCGTGCCTCTCGACCCGGTCTTTCCGAGTGCAATATCCAACGGTCTAAGCCCGTCCTTGTCACAGACATGCGCGCTCGCACCGTGTTCCAGCAACCATTTCGATGCTGAGATACCTTCTGCGGAGATCGAAGGGTCCGTGGAGTCAGACAAAATAAAAGCAAGGTGCAACGCAGAGCGGCCGTCAGCGTCTCTAAACCCAGTGCTGAAGCGTCCATCGTGGATACCTCTGATTAAACACTGCAGCCGTGTCAAAAGCATTGCAACGGAAGAGCGCTGGCTCGATGTTCGAGACAGGTGTGCTCGGAGATAATTATGGGACGTGCATATCGACAAAGAGGGGCTCCCGCCGCCACAGACTAGAGCGGACACGTCCGCGAAAGACGTGTCGCACGATAGCGATTCCTGCTGCCTCCTGATAATACGGTGGATGTCTGGCCACGAGTACACAGAGGCGCAGCCATACAGGGCATTGAAACGAAGTAACAGCAAGCCATCGGCACTGAAGGCCAGGTGCTGCGTGCCTGATGCAACCGTTTCAACCCCATCCGCCGAGCTCCTCGCAGCCGAGCGGCCCAGGTCGCCATCTGACGCTTTACGGGACAGCTCGTATTCGGTGAGCTGGACAGGTGCGATAACTCTGATGCTCAGAGTTTTGGTACAGACCCAACAAAAGGCGCCATCCCTTATGAAAAGAAGCAGGTTTTTAACCACCGGGTGAAAACAGCCGGTTACTTGCTCACTTCCGGGGTCGACGCGAAATACGGCGCGGCCTTCATGCGCTAAAAGCCCGGACTTCTCCCGACTGTCCGACGGGCTCTGAATCGCTGAGTTCGGGGAAATCTTCGTATCAGCGTTGGAATGATGACCAGCAAGGGAGAGCTCGATCACCTCAATCCCGTTGTTGAAAACTGCGCACAGCAAACGATTCCGTGTTTTTGGGGCAAGCTCCATAGCAATTCCAGAGCAGCGCGAGGAAGCCAGGCGAAGACCCGCGAACGGAGCGCATCCGGGAAGCAAGCTGCTTCGCAAGGGAGTTACTGTGCTTCGTCCGGTGTCATCTGCGAGGTGGGTCGGGGTGAACGAGACTGCAGACGCACGACTGTGTGACACGAAGAGTTCCATTTGCGCGGCGCGATAGACTGCGTGGCCTCCGTTGTCAGCCCCAATGACGACGGTTTGTGACTCCTGGTGACTTTCACACGAACCCACCGCAAGATTTTCGGGAAGTGCAGCCGCGAGGCAGTGCGTGGTCTTCAGGTCAGCGTTGTCATCGACTCGACCTATCAAGGGTGCCTTCAGCTCCCTGTGCAATGTTCGGAGTGCTGCGACGAAGCTCTCGACAGGCTCACGCGACGTCTTCAAAGGTGGTACGTGCATGAAGATAACTTTGTAGTGCCCTTGCACAGACAGCTCGGTTACAAAAGAAACGACGGCAATACTGGGCACGAGACCACCATCATCCTCAGGTTTGCTCGCAGCAAGAATACTGGCGCAGCTGTCTGGGGCGCCTGTAATATCGGCGCGTGTTTTTGGAGAGTCATTCCCACCGTCGTCCGAGGATTCATTCGAAACGCGGTCGGCTCGTTCCTGCGTCTTGCGGGAATTGTAGGGGTACAAGAAGGCTTCCTCCGCAAAGGCAAAGGCAGAATCCGTGCGTCGCCCGGTGCTGCGCCTTGCCGGAGTGTCATCATTGTCACAGTCAATGGTGAAGGATGGTCGTAACTTCTTCTTTGTGTCTTCAACCTCGCATTTCGCTTTCTTCCACATAACATTTACCAACGGCACTGGAGTGCCTTCCGCTATTCCAAACCGAAAAGGCAACGCTAACTCTTTGACGGCGGGATCGACCATTGTAAGATCTACTGAAAGAATGCTTCCGGTGTTGAGCAAAATATAATCAACGGCCCGAGTGCCGTGAAGGTACTCTGACAAAGGAACAACATAAAACCCGACGGGCTCGTCCGACTTGGATAGATAAAGAACTGCTGATGAGTTACTCATAATACTTCGGCAGCACAGAGAGCGCGTCAGAGAGGAGTAGTAGTAGACGACCGAGGAGGAAACCTGCGACCACGAGCACCAGGTGCTGTTTTCGTGTTGTATCTCTGCGCATGGAGGCGGTGTGCGGGCTTCTTTCAGCCGACGAAGCACTCGTTTCGTGTACTGTGCGAGCGTGATTGCACCCAGGTTGTCCTGCGGAAGTATGGAAACAAAAGCCGCAATGTCCACAGGTCGCCAGCCCTGGTTGTCACATATGGCCGCGTTCGCTCCCATTTCCATCAACAAGAGGATTGTCTCTTTTGCCTTTTCTCCCCGAAGGTACACCGCTGTTGATACTGCGAGATGCAACGCCGTTCTACCGTCATCTGTCTGAGCGTTCACAGGCAACACTCCTGCCTCAATTGACGCCAAAAGGTTGTGCAGAGTGCCCAGCTCCTCTCGTTTTTCCTGCCCTTTGGCCTCCAAGTAGCTGACGTCGTGTCTCGACAGCCCGGTGTACACTCTTCGAGGAGGCGGCGCTTGCAGTCGCGGTTTCACGAAAAGAAGCACGAATGAGAACGCTGAGCTGTTGTGGTCATCACGTACAAAAGGATGCTCAGGGCCTGCGACAGGTCCACGCAAGGCACTTGTGGCTGAGCTTTCGACTAAGGACCATGGGCCGTCCATGGGTGCGCACAACGCATCAGCTACGGCTAGGAGGACTAGGGATGCCCGTACGTCTATGTCGATGTGCATTGTTGTGTACCTCAATACCCAGTGCGGAACGGGCGCTTGCTTCAACTCTGTCCACCCTGTCGATCCTGTCATGACGCTTGAGAGCGAATGTTTGACGTGCTGCACCTCATTCGCAACGACTGGGCCACTGAAGTGAATCACGAGGGGGCTGATAGTTACTGTTACAGCGAGCCGCAGGTCATCGGCGGCCCGGCGCCGATTCTTCTTGCATCTTCCCATTTAGAGTGCGGGGATTCTGGAATTGTTGTCGTTGCGGCAAAGGATCGAGAACTCTCTGCTGGGAAAAACGGAATATCCTCTGAGTGTCAGTTTTTTGACTGTTTCTTGTAGTAAGCGGTCGGTTTTTTGAAGTCTCCGTTTGACTTGTGAGGCGGGGGGGAAAGGGGGGGTTTTCCTTTTGTGCTGTTAGAGCAGGGCCTGGGCAGTGTGTTTTCATTCCTTTTCGTACCTTGTGTCGCTTTTACTTTACTGTTTACTGTCACGTGAGGTTGCGCATCGGTGTAACTTTGTCTTAGCGTATGTGACCGACACCAGGTCCACTGCGTTGTGCAAGTGGTCCTGGGCCCCCCACGTCCTACACGTTGAGCATTGAGTTCTTTAAGGTGCAAGTGCCATCAAGGCAGGCGAGCACTGTTCACGGGCTAGCGTTACTTTATGACGTCGTCCGTCGGGAGAGTCAACGATGATGAGGATGTGGTCAAACTAGCCATTTCCAAGTCAAGTTCAATTCCCGCTCGCTTTCGCGGTGCGGACTTTCCGGGCCGGTTTGGCTGTTTCCGGGTCGACGATGGGGAAGAAGTTAGGCATTCCATTTCGTGATCGAGCGTAGAGTTGTGCACGGCCTGCGGCGATCGCTTCGATCTTCGTGGCTTCCCTGTCGGGGATGCGAGCTTCGAGGACTCCTGCAGGGGTCGCTTCCGCCTCCTTCTGGGAGGCGCGTCTTTGGGCTCGCCGGTTGGCGTGCGCGGAAGGGTTGTTTGTATGGGGATGATGTTCCCCGTTGATGACGTCTTGGGCGACGGTGATGAAGGCGGGGAGGTTGGTGAGCTGGTGAGGCACCGCGCCGTTCGCGTGCGTTGCCGCGTCGCTGCTTTCTTTGCCGGGCGCTTCGGCTCCCGGTGGGTGGTCGGTCGCGGGGCTTCCTGGGCGACTCGGACAGTTGCTCAGCCGCAGGCGAGCGCGGCGTGGCCGCGGGCGCCGGCGTGTTCGTGTTGGGTGGTGCGGCGGGCTTCGTAGCCTTCGGTTCGTCGGCACTGTGGTGCCCTTTGCCGCAGCACGCGGCGGGTCGTCGCTCTGCGAGCGTCGGCAGCTGGCGGCACCCTTCGCACGGGCCGCGGTTGTGTTCGCGGCACCCGTGGTGCCCTGCGGCACAGCACGTCTTCGGCGTGTTGCAGACCGCGCACCTGGACATTCGGTGTCGGTCGCAGATCGCGATGGGTAGCCCGTCATCGGCGGCGTGGTGGTGCCGACAGCACGCCTGCACGGTGGGCCCCTGTTTGTCTCCGAGGCGGCGGCAGACCTCACACTTCCCCTTGTAGTGCGCGACGCACTTCGTCGCGTTCCTCTTGTCGACCACCGCGCCCAGAACCACCGCGCCGTTGAGCATTGAGTTCTTTAAGGTGCAAGTGCCATCAAGGCAGGCGAGCACTGTTCACGGGCTAGTGTTACTTTATGACGTTGTCCGTCGGAAGAGTCAACGATGATGAGGATGTGGTCAAACTAGTCATTTCCAAGTCAAGTTCAATTCCCGCTCGCTTTCGCGGTGCGGACTTTCCGGGCCGGTTTGGCTGTTTCCGGGTCGACGATGGGGAAGAAGTCAGGCATTCCATTTCGTGATCGAGCGTAGAGTTGTTCACGGCCTGCCGCGATCGCTTCGATCTTCGTGGCTCCCCTGTCGGGGATGCGAGCTTCGAGGACTCCTGCAGGGGTCGCTTCCGCCTCCTTCTGGGAGGCGCGTCTTTGGGCTCGCCGGTTGGCATGCGCGGGCGGGTTGTTTGTATGGGGATGATGTTCCCCGTTGATGACGTCTTGGGCGACGGGCCGCCTGACAAACCAGACTCACACCGCTGTCCTGTCTGCAGACACTCAGGTTCCGCGCTGATGATGGTCCGCCTTATGTGTCCGTGGCTTAAAGGACCGAAACACGGCGCAGACGGGACCAGTGCGGTGTTGAGCACATACCCATTCCAAGCACGTTCTTGCAAAATCCCCGTTAAAGAACAAACTAGAAAGCTACAGGTTTGACACGTAGACAGATACAGACTGCACGGCAACCCCTGCTCAACGGCGGAAGCGTATCCTGCAGGAGACCCCGCGACCGACCACCTACCGGGGGCCGAAGCGCCCGGCCAAGAAAGCAGCGACGCGGCAACGCACGCGAACGGCGCGGTACCTCACCAGCTCACCAACCTCCCCGCCTTCATCACCGTCATCATCATGCACCCCTCTTGATGCTGTGGGCTGTGTACCCCACCATGTTGGGACTTTTCCGCCACTCTGCTATGAGCATCGCTGTCGTCCAAGTTGTGAGTTTCTGGAACGGCAACAACGACTTCAGCAACACGTAGATTGCCTGTGTCCAGTCGCCCTTGATGACCGTCCACCTGGAGGGTGTGAACGGCATTGCTCGGCGTCCCTTTGGAAGAGTAAACCAGTCGATCACAATCTCGGTGGGGCTGACGAGAAGGAAGTTCGCTGTGGACAACTTTGTCACTTCCTCCCACCGTGAAGCTGACTTCCACGCTATCAAGGCCGCGAGACACAGCCGAGGTTGCTGGCTGAATGCCCACGCACCCAGAAGATGCTTTTCCATCGGCAATGCCTGCCGTATCGGAACTGCGGCCCCGACAGCCCGCAGTGCGGCTGCCATGCTCAGCAGAGGCTGGTTGGGCACTCCCATGTGGCGAAACATGCCGGAGAAGCTCTTCGCATAGGCCAGCATTCCCTGTCTCCGTATACCGGTAGCCGCCACAAAAAGGCATGCTGAATCCGGATTGGTCGGAAGGTTGTTGGAAGTGGTCCAAGCTTGGAAGCGCCTCCACAGGTGCCGGCGCTGGGCTGTTGTTGAATGTGCCCACATCTGTGCCACGAGCTCTTGCAGTCGTGCTGTCGCTACCTCGGTTGTAGTCTTGTTCTCGCCAGTTCTGCGACCCGTCGTAGGGTTCATGCCTCCAGCAAGATGCTGAAGGACCATACGTCCGAGAAGGGTAGTAGGTTGAGCCTCGACTGGGGCCCCGTTGCCATATGTAGGGCCGAGTTGATTGGTGTCGAGAGTGCAGTGGCACGAGCGTGCATTCACAGGCGCGCTTGGAAGCCCGCTTTGTAATACGTTGTAGGGCGTTGAGGCCGTCATGGAACTTACGGACTTTCTTTTCACTTTGCCGTTGCTGACGTGGAAGAATTGCATAGTTTTGTTGTTGTTGTTGTTGAATACTGGCGTTGTTGGTTGCAGCCGGAGCGGACCCAGTCATTTCGCCCCGGCCGTGGCTTTTCCCTGACTCTTCTTCCAAGCTGGAGTTGAACGCTGCACTTTCTTGTTCATGCGCTGCATGACAACCGCCGCAGCTTTGTCGACGGTGTTCGTAGGACCTGAAGGGCCCTCACCCTGCTTCGCCAATTCGACCTTCAACTCGCGTCTGGGGACCTTGTACCGCACATAGTTGTATTGCATGCGGACCAACCTCAACAGATTGTTGCCGGCTTCTCGTTGTGGAGTCCCCTGCCATCCATCGAAGTACGCAACCCCCATCACCCACAATCGGAGACTGTGAAATGCCTCCTCCAACTGCTCTCCACCTGGCAGATGGGCCATGCCACTCAGGTACCTTGACTCCAGATGGTAGATGAGCCGATGCGGGTCCGCCCCAATGTCATCAGCCCATTGCACGACATCATCAGCATCCGCCGGAAACACCACCTTCGAGTTGTCCTCTTCTGCTGGCGCCTTGTTGCCTGCCACCATTCCACTGCCCTGTGGAGTCAGTTCTTCAAGCTTGTTCAACAAAGCTGTCACTTGCAGCTGCAAGGCCTTGAGTTGCTCATCCTTCAAAGCCGCTTCGCTTTTCAATCCAGCAATGACATTGACTGCCTGCTCTGTTTGATGCACTGTGGCATCCAGAATGCGGCTGTATGTGTACCCGTCCGCAGGGAGTGGATAGACTTGCTCTGGGCCCGTGTGCTGAACCACCCCATGCAGTTCGTTATTTGCTACTGATGCCCGCACTTCATACCGTTCACCAGTAGTGAGCGGGACAGTTTCCAAGGTTCCTGGGGCTTGCGCTACTGAAGCAATACCGTTCTCGACGAGGGTTCGCGCATGCGACCCTTGGAACATAGAGCATCGGGGTGTCTCTTTTTGACGCACGTTTTCTTCTTTTTTCAAGCAGGTTTTTGGTTGGAAGGTGGTGTTCCACACGGACTCAAAACGATCGCGGACGCTTTTCCGCATCCGGTTCTTCAAGAAATCAACACGCATGGGTGTAATGCTAGCAACGTGTAGCGGTGATTCCCGTTCCTCTGCCGTTCGAGGCAGGCGGGTCGCATGAGAGCGCCGTGTGATTGTATGGCGAGTTTTGAGAGGAGAGGGAGAGGCAGGAGGAGGAATCACAAGAGGGCCGTCGCGTGGGCTGTTCCCAACGCTTCGGCCATTGCTACCGAATCGCTTCCGTAACGGAGCGTCATGTCGGGAATCCCACTCCCTTGGCCTTCTTTGTGTTTCGCGAGCCGTCCAATCAACTCTAGAGGCAACCTGGCCCCTTGCTCTACCGCCTTGAAAAGGTGTGTTGTGGCTCCCCGCTTGATGCTGTGACCTGTAAAGCCGCGCATCTGGGGGTCTTTCTGCCACAAAAGTGCTAATTCTGCGGTTGTTACGGGACAGAGTTGATGGAACGGCTGCAGTGTTTGGAATAGGGAGGCGATCTCGGAGGTCAAATCCCCAACCACCACAGCCCACCTTGAACGAGTGAACGGGTTGGATCTTCGCGACTTCGGAACTGAGGCCCAGTCTAAGACCACTTTTGAGTTTGTCACTTTCAAGAACTGGTGTGATCCTAACTGGGTCACTTCCCCCCAACGACTTGCAGTTTTCCACGCAAGAAGGGCCGCCAGCTGCAGCTCGAGTACTTGACGGCGTGCCCAAGCCACCAACTTTAATTTGGTTACCGGCCTGGTGCACAGGAATGGCTCCCCCGACCGCTCTTAGTGCCCCCACAAGACTGTGCAGGGACTGGGCAGGCATGCCGATATGCCGGAATGTCCCTGCTAATGCTTTTGCATAGCATGCAGGGTCAAAACCTTGTGTCTTTTTAATACGCTCCCGCGGGGCCGATGGAGCCCAAAAAAAGGTTTTGGAAAAAAAAAAATTTGCTCAACGTCTGCAAAAATTACAGCAGAGTTTGTTCCAAAATTTTAAAATTCAAAAAACCCATTTTTTTTCCGGAAAGAAAATTCTGGCCATTTCCAAAAAGACACAAGGTTCTGACCCTGCATGTTATAGCCACCAAGAAACTTTTTATTTAGCTTATCGCCACAAAATATACGTTCTCTCACTGGTCAAAGTGGGAGAAATTGGGGAAAACCCACTGTAGTGAGTTTTTGTTTTTCGGGTTGAGGGGGCCTTGTAGAGGTCCTGAGGGGGTGGAAAAGGCCTCGAGGCAGGGAAAACGGTCGCCACGAGGGGCCCCGAAGGGGTCCCGAGTGGCGACCGTTTTCCCTGCCGAGAGGCCTTTTCCACCCCCGAGGGACCTCGGAAAGGCCCCCGAAACCCGAAAAACAAGAAACGAATGCACAGTGGGGATTTTTCCCCAATTTCCGACCACATTTGACCAGTGAGAGACTTTTTTTCTCTCACAATGGAAGTTTTTTGAACTGGCAGGTGCCAGGTTTGCCACACTGCCGGATAGTGCTGGTTTGGTCGTGTGTTTGGGTGGGGGGGGCGTGGTTCAGCATGATTTAGCCGGGGCAGCCAAAACTGCATACAAATGCACTTTTGACCTGTTCTTGACTACTTTCAGCCAAAAAAATGGGGGAAAAAAAAAATTGGCACCAGTGAAAAAAAAAATTTTTTTTTCACTAGTGAAGAAAAAAAGTTTTTTTTTCACTAGTGAAAAAAAAACTGGGTGTTTTTTTTCACTAGTGAAAAAAAAAAAATTTTTTTTTTCACTAGTGAAAAAAACACAGTGGGTAAAATTGGTTTTTTGCCCACTGCCAGTGAAAAAAACTTCTCAGAGTGAGAGAAAACTTTTTATTGGGAAAATAAATTCCCTCTGGTGGAAATGGCTTGCGGAGCGTGACGATAAATTTCGTTTATTTTTTGACAGGATTCCGTTGTGTTTGCACAGGCCGGACAAATAAACGAATTTATTTTTTCCGATCTCGGAATTTATTTTGCGCCGCCAGCTATTTTCAGTCGAAACAAATAAATGAAATTTATTGTCCCTAGGGAAATAAATTCGTTTATTTTTCCGACTGAAAATAGCTGGCGGCGAAATAAATTCGTTTATTTTTCCGACTGAAAATAGCTGGCGGCGCAAAATAAGGTCGTAGGCAGAAATCTGTAGGGGAGACCCCTCGCAAAATTTTTTTTCTCCCTGTGGTGAGTGAAATCGCGTGTTTTGAGCTCGTTTTGAGTCTAATTCATCCTTTCTGATCCTGCCAACTGTGAAAACAGCCCAAGGACAGAGGAAGAAATCAAAATCCCGATGCCGTCGAAGCGCCAGCGCGAGGCAGATGACATTCTGAAGAACGGCAAAAAGTGCACCTGTGTACGAGGCGGAGTGGGAAGCGTTCGCAACGTTTGCCAAAATCAAAACGAGGAAGCCGTCAAAAACTGACTTTGTCCTGTACCTGGACAAATTGCACGAGTCACAGAAGGGCTCGTCGGTCGCGAGTATACTTTCTCGCTTGGCATCGACATACTACCAAAAGTATAGCCAGAAGCTTGCAGTTGAGTACCCTGAGTTGTACGATCTTGCGCGCAGCACCTGTGCAGTCCTTCATGCAAGCGCCCATGCAAGCAGCATCGTATGTTGTGAACTACAACGTCAACCTGCCGGGACTCCCCCAGTTGCAGCAGAACAACCAGGCACATTGATCTGTGACCTGTCACTTACAACAACTCCACTCCTACACAACGTTCTGCTACGCAATGTCTCAGACACACAACGTTCTGCCGCGCACATTTGCTACGCAACGTTCTGCTAAACACCAACGTAACTGCAATGCAATATGCTCAACGTCTTACACAACGTTCTGCCGTGCACATTTGCTACGCAACGTTCTGCTAGACACCAACATAACTGCAAAGCAGTATGGTTTTCTTTCCATCCTCGGGAATTTATTTTTCCCAATAAAATCATTTATTCGGCAATAATTTCCGCCAATTTTGCCTCGGTGTCGGTTTTAGTCCCTCGGGAGGCCCTCGGGGGGGTTTGCAACCCCTCGCCACTCGCTCCGCTCGTGGCTCGGGGTTGCAAACCCCCCCTCGGGCCTCCCTCGGGACTAAAACCGACACCTCGACAAAATAAACGGAAATTATCTTGCCGAATAAATGCTTATTATTTTTTCCGATCTCGGAATTTATTTTGCGCCGCCAGCTATTTTCAGTCGAAACAAATAAATGAAATTTATTTAGCTTATAGCCACAAAAAACTTTTTTATTAGCTTCGAGCCACATTTTGCAAAATTTTGGTCATTTTTCTGAGTTGGCAAAATTTTGGCCGAAATTTTGGTCGAATTTTTGGTCAAACTTTTGGTCGATTTTTTTGGTCGATTTTTGGTCAAAATTTTGGCCGAATTTTGGGTCAATTTCTTTGGTCGACAATTAGACTCCAATCCCTGAGAACACACCCATGGCGGATTCGAACCATTTACCCAGCCATTGACTGTGACAACTGTGCGATTTGGATTCGAACTCAAGTTTCCAATTTCAAGTTGCAAGTTTTAAGCTTCAATGTGTGGGATACGTTTGGGGGAGTCAAGGTGATTCTGGGGTAGCGTCTAATCTCATCCCATTTCAACTTTGCTTAGGTCTCGTTTACTTGGACCCCCTTTCTGCCGATTTGCGACTGCCGACTTGCGGCGCAACACTTTGGCAACCATTGCGTTGTTAACTCTCTTGACCTCCAACAACCTTCTTCGTCAGCGAGTTCGTGGCGGTGTTCGTGACAGGGACTATCAGATTCCTGCAACCCGGCGGCATCTGGACGGCCGTAGTGGGAGCAAGGGGTGCAACACGCTAAAAGACTGGAAGTACCGGGCATAAATGTTGCGAGCATACGGGTGCTGAAAGAGAAACCGGGAAACATGATACATAGCTCGCAGAGTTCAGACCAGAGTACTTTTCGATGACACTCTCTTTAACGCAAACGGCGGCAAGCTCTTTGTGGACGATTTTTCAAGTCGGTTCTTATCATGCAGGGTCAGAACCTTGTGTCTTTTTGGAAATGGCCAAAATTTTATTTCCAGAAAAAAAATGGGCTTTTTGAATTTTAAAATTTTGGAACAAACTCTGCAGTAATTTTTGCGGAAGTTGAGCAAAAAACATTTTTGCCAAATTTTTTTTTTGGGGTCCATCGGCCCTGCGGGAGTGTTTTAAAAAGACACAAGGTTCTGACCCTGCATGTTATGTAGCCTTCGGGCGTAAACACACGTGGGTGACCTATCTAGACTGTTTCGAGTATCAGACTCCAAAAATTCAAGCAATGATAAGATGATATGACGTGGTGGTGTTTCGAGGCATGTGTAAAGTATGCGTAGCATACCTATACTTAACATTGAACCGCCCAAAATCGTGGTTCAATGTTAAGTATAGGTAATTACCTATACTTAACATTGAACCGCAAAAATCGCGGTTCAATGTTAAGTATAGGTAATTACCTATACTTAACGCTGAACCCATACCTATACTTAACATTGAACCACAAAAATCACGGTTCAATGTTAAGTATAGGTAATTACCTATACTTAACGCTGAACCACCAAAAACCATGGTTCAGAGTTTAGTATAGGGAATGAAAACTTGGGTTGAAAATTTTGTGTCAAAAATTGTAGATTTGAATTTTTTTGGGTTGAATTTGTTGTCAAAAATTTGGGTTGAAAACTTGGGTTGAAATTTTTGGGTTAAAATTTGGGTTCAAAATTTTGGGTGTGTGTGTGTGTGTGTGTGTGTGTGTTGGAATTCAATTTCGGGTAACCCCTGAAGCGGAGTATAGCCCACGTTGTCAACATCCTCACGTCACAGCTGATGGTCCTGCCGGCTGCTCGTGGTGGCCACGCTCTGATCTAAACTGCAGCCTCGTTTGGTTTAGGCTCCCTGCTCCATGTCCCATGTGCTGCTGGTCGCAACACGTATCTGGGGGCAATCGCCTCTTCTTACACGCGGTGCAGCGGGGTTCATCATGTTTCGCGCATCGTGCCGTCGCATTCCTCGCTTTCCTTGCTGTTGGTCGGGATCGCTGGCTGCTTGCGCCCCTCTCCTGCTCTCTTCCCTTCCACTCCGCCTCCTCCTTCCATGTTGTACTGTAAAAGTGTTCCGGGTGCCTGCTCGCTGCCCATGCCTCATGTGCCTTGACGAATGGGCTCGCGGGTGCCGTCGCAGCTGTGTGTGTGCCAGGGCGCGGCTGACTCATTTCCTGCAACACTGCTTCGGTCTGCGGGGCTAGCTCGGCTCGGCACGAGAGGCCTAGCATTACCCCTCCGCCTAGCGCTGTGACGCTGGTGACATTGGAGACGTGCCCACAGTGCCACGCTACGCCACAGATTCGTGCTACCGCGCTGGTGACCGCTCGGAAAGACTGACCTTTCGCCAGTGCACTGCCCTTGTACTCCTCATACTGCGCCCGTATCAATCCTACTTGCGCGCCCGTCTCTGCTTGCACCCTGTCCATGGCCGCGTTACTTAACGCGTCCGCATCGACGTTCCTACTCCGCGGTACGTGTTCCAGACTGAACTCAAACCGCGGTGTCAGGTCGGCCATGCTCGCCCTCGCCTGCAGAAAATACGGTCGTAAGTTGGGTTTGCACATGGCCGTCCCGTTTACTGGTCCTATTACAACTTGTGAGTCGCCCCTGACTTTTACCGGCCCTTCAACGTCGCCCGGCTGTTCCCCGAGCAGTCGTATCCCCGCTATCAGGCCGTTGTACTCGGCCACGTTGTTGGTGGTCCGACCCAAGGGAACTGTTGTCTCCGCCAGCTTCAGCCCATCCTTGTAGATGACTGCTCCGGCCCCAGCCACCGCCAGTGCAGTTCCGTTCTGCCTTGAGCCGCCATCGAAGTACATGCATAGGCCCTCGGTGGTTTCTCTGGGGGGGAGTACGGCTCGGGCCGACGTCGCCTTGGCTTTCGAGGCTGCCGGCGGTTGGATTCGCCGATTTGCCACTATCGGCAGCCGCACGCCCGTTGTGACTTCGAAGTCTATGGCCAACTCCAAGAAAGTCACTGCGTGTTCCGATCCAACGTGCGCCCATCGAAGTCTGTTTAGCCACCAGTGCATGGCGTTCCACAATTCGCCGCCGTGCTTCCACTGCTGCGTGATTGTTTCGGCCTCAATCTTTGGAATGCAGACCCGCCTTGGACTCGTTGTTCTCCACCCCCACGGGTATTGGGTCAGTCGATGGTGGCGACTTGTCTCCTGCTCTCTCTCATCCCTTATCTGCCTTGCACGCAGTACAGCCAGGTAGTATCGCTGTAGCCTGCTTACAAATTGGCAGGCTTCACCATGGTCGAGTGGTACTGGCTGCAGGGCGGGGTCCGTGCTGTGTCTGTGCATGGGTGCGACTCCGCACATGCTCAGGCAATTCGGCCATGTTGTCCTGTCCACGGTGCCCATGCCGTGCTCCTGCCGTATACCCCTCCAAGCCTCACACTCCCACCACAAGTGCGCCACAGTTTCCCTTTCGTCCTGGTTGCAATATGGGCAAGTCTCGTTTTTCCCCGTTCTGCCTGTAGTTGCCACGGCCCCAGCTATTATTGATCGTAACATCCCCTGTTGGTATCCTGTCAATCCATTATCGAGAGCTTCGAGGAGATGTCGGGTTACGCTTCCATCCACCCCGTGCGCACATCCTCGCAAGTCTTCCCTTCTGTTGCACATCTTTGCCAATTGTTGGCGTCGTAGCGCCTGGCGCAAGTCGTGCAGCATGATTGTCGTTTGCTTCTCGTTCGCATCGTCCGTGTTAAAAACGACCTGCTCTCCGATCTCATTGGTATACCCGATGGTGTCAGGGGTTGTCCACGCCCACTCCGCCTGGCTTAGAGCATCCCACATCAACCTGTGCGGAGAACCATCCGGTAACGTCTCTTTGTGCGCCCAAGCCACACCCGCCAGTGTCCTGATGTGCCGCCACTTCCGCATTTGTCGCACCCATGTCCGGATCCGTATCATGCAGGGTCAAAACCTTGTGTCTTTTTGGAAATGGCCAACAAAAAATTTCCGGAAAAAAAATGGGTTTTTTGAATTTTAAAAGTTTGGAACAAACTCTGCAGTAATTTTTGAGGAAGTTGAGCAAACTTTTTTTTTTCCAAAAAAATTTTTAGGGCTCCATCGGCCCCGCAGGAGCGTTTTAAAAAGACACAAGGTTTTGACCCTGCATGGTATGTAAGCCGGGGCAGTGTAAGGGTCCAGCCGGTGCCCGTGGTGAAGCACCTGCATCACCACTTCAACTGCACGTCTGCTGGGACCGGTCCATAGGGCTGTCATGACGGCCTGGCGCATGGTGTTCGACGTCCTGTTGTCTAACGGCATGACCGATATGCCGTAGTACATTTTTGCGCACGCGGTCATTGAAACCAGCGTCTCATGTGCCGTTGCCGGTACTGGTATTCTTTTTATTCGTTGCAAATTTAGTACTGCTCCTTCTCTGCGTTGTCGGATCCTGCTCGACAGCTGGCGTCCATGCCCACGTGCGTGCACCATGACCCCAAGGCAATCGAAGCTGTCCGTCCGTTTGTAGAATCGCGGGGGGTCTTCCGAGACGAAAACATCAGTGTCTTCTTGCCAGCTCATGATTTCGACCGCTGGTTGGCGCAACGTCGTTCCAAACGAGTGGGATTTCGCTAGGCAAATCCATAAGCCGGTCATTTCTTCGAATTGTACCGTCTTGTTCGCTATCGTCTGCAGGTGACTTGCTTCTCTGGCCGTGGCTGTTATGTCATCCACGTATGATCGTGGACGTCCTTCTTGCGCTACGTGCCTCATCCACACGCTGATCAACAGCCCAATCAGTATCACACTGATTGCGCAGCCCTGCATGATCCCGTTTGTTGGGATAAACCCACCTCCGACCGTCCCGTTTACCTTGAAATGCCGTTGCATTTGTCGGTATGCGGCTTCTAATGCCCGAAGTACCTTTCGGTTGAATCCCAGCTTCTTTGCGAGTTGCAGGGTGACGTTGATGGGCACCGAATCGAAGCACTTTTTAAAGTCGAACGCGATGCCATACAGCGGGCGCCCCATGAGGTGCGCCTCTTCGATCTCGGCTGCCAGATGCCAGAAAAGGTCTTCCGTGCTGTGCTTAGGCCGGCAGCCGTGGAGCCCCTCTGGAGCCAGTTCGTCCATCCAGCGTTGCGCGTCTTTAGCCCTGACAGCAGCCCATATCCTGTACAGCACCGGTGCCACTGAGATCGGTCGTTGGGACAAGGGATCTCCTGTGCTCTTCGGTTTCGGTATCAGCGAGACGAGAGCGTGCATCAGTTCTTCCGGCCATTCTCCGCTTTCCTCCACCTCATTTAGTACTCGTGCGAACCCTTCCAGAAGCGAGTTCGGCAGCTGTTGCAGCTCGTGGATCCTCCACCCGTGCATCCCAGCTGAGGCTGACTTCTTCATCTTCGCAAGCGCTGCTTTCACGTCACCCACCGTTATCGCCTCGCACTCCATTTCGGCCCTGTCTGGCAGGACGGGGCTGTACATCCGCAGAAACCGCCCCCAGCACGGTTCCTCCCGCGTCGTGTATCGCTGAAAGATTCCACCCCACGCCTTCTCGCCCCTCAAGATCTCGTCAATTTCCGCCGCGTTCGCCGTCAGGGTTCCGTCGTCCCGTCGCAGGAACGTCAACGGCGAGGCATATTTATCGGCGATGAAATTGAACACTAAGCCCCTTCCATGCGCCCATGCTTCCTGCATCTTATGCGTCCACTGCGCCTTTCTGTGCCGTCTGAGCGCGGAGAATGCTGCCCTCTGGGATCCCTCCAGGCTCGTCAAGGCGCTTTGAAGCGCTTGTAACTCGGAGAGATCGCCTGACATCACGATGTTGGCGACTGCCTCCGGGATGTGGCCTCTTCCTACCCTCTTCCGTGCGGCTTCTCTCGCTTTTTCCTCTCGTCTTGTAAGCGGATACGGTATGTCAGATCTCAGTCGCTCCCGGGCTGCTTGTACCAATGTCCGCAGGTGCCCCAACAGCTCGTCTCGTGCTCGAGTTTGCTTCGTGGAGGCACCCCTTGTTGACGAGTGCTGGAATTTGGTGGCTAGTCGCGAGTCGCTGACCACTTGGTTCCCGCGTCCCTTGTACGCCCTGGACGGCAATGCGAGCTCGCGCCTGTGCAACATGAGCAGATAGCTTTCTGCGTGTTGCGATAGCTGTTTCAGACTCATAGCTCCCGTCATGGCCTCTTTTGCCTCGTTGGCGAACACTTCTAAAAGACTCTTCTCACTCAGGTTGAGCAACGGATATGCCCGAGGAAATGCTGTCGGGAGTATTGCGCGCCTGTGGCGCTCTCGGAACACTTGCTGGCGCATCGTCACGTACATTGGTGCATGCGTGTGGAACTCGCTGTTTTTCCTTTCCACTGTGCAGACCTTGCTGATGGCTGGTGCCGCACAGGCATTGGCGAGGCACAAGTCTATCCTGCTCCCTCCTGTCGCATTCGGCGCCCAGCACGTGCACGGTGGTTCTTCGCCTTGGCCTACCGCGTAAGCGGCTGCCGCATCTGCCCATCTTCCCGACCGGCATGCTGCGGCTAGTACTGAACTGGTCTCTGTCGAACAATTGAAGTCACCCACTACAAGGGTCGGCACTTGCCCCAGGCCTGCCGCTATACCCAACACCTCTGTTATCAACTGCTCCCTTTCCCCCTGCACCTGCACGCTGTTCCCGCTCTGCCCGTACAACGAGAATATGTGTAATGCTGTTCTGCCGTCCCCCAGGGCTACGACAACATGCACAACGCGCGTCGATGCCACCACTCTCTTCTCTGAGTCTTCAACCGCTGCCACTAGTTGCGCTGTGAGGTGCTGACGGGTTAGCACTGCCACTCCACCAGGTCTTCTTTGGCTTCTCCCGTCTCCACCTTCCACCATCGTTACGTCGTCGCCCCAGTGCACGTTCCATCCGTACGCCGCGAGAAATGAACCCATGTACGCCTTTTCTGCCTTGGTTACCCGGGTCTCTTGCAGTACGACTATATCTGCTTTGAGCAGGGCCACCACCAACAGCTTCTCCGTGTCCAAGGATGTCACGTTTATGGTGACGATCACTATATCGTCGTCGTGCGGGCTCCATGATCGATCCTGCTTCGCCTCGGCGATGCTGGGTAACCTTGGTTCGGGCGCGCGGGGGCGCGTGTTCCGTTGCCGGGTCCGCGCAGCGGCGGGCACGCCGGTTGGTAGGTGGTGGGTCGGTGCGTCTGTGCCAGCAACCGGGCCAGCATTAATCAGAGCGAGCCGCGCCAAGGGTACCGTGTCGCCTGTCGTCGCCTCCAGCAGGCGCTGGCTCGGCAGCGGTAGAATCACGGTGTCGTAGTGCTCCGGCCGGTACGTAAGAACAATGGTCGCGGTCGGCGACGGTTGTCTGCATCCACGTAGGGCCTCCCGGCTCGTCGCGTTCAGCACCCAGATGTCGCAGCGCAGCACTCGCGACGCTGCCCGTAGTGTCAGCTCATCGCCGTACGTGGCGTTCCTCCGCATGGCCGCCAGGTAAGCCTGCCACTTGGCCAACTCTTCCGCCACCGTGAGCCCTCGACTGTCCGGCCCCGGTTCCATCACCATGTACGGACGGTAGTCAGCCGGGCGCGCCTCCATCTCATCAACTACCATTTGTCGCAGTCGCTCTGCATCCACTGTCCCGTGCCGTTGTGCGATGGCTGAGAACTGGCAGTTCCCGTCTCCCGGCACCGGGCATGCGCGGCCAAGCATCTCGCGGGTCGCAGCTCGTACCCACCGCTCGTCGGCGAGGATAGTTACAGGTCCCCCCCCAACGAGCTTCCTTCCCGTCGTGTCGTAGCCGGCATGTCCGTGTTCCTCCCCCGCCCCGCCAAGGGGGCTCTGCCTTCATTTACGGGCCGGCGCCGTGCTCCCGAAGCCCATCTGCTTCAGGGTCCTCGTCGCCTTTGACGGTGGCTGCTTCGGGGGCTCCGGTGACCGCGACTTGGACTTGGTCAGCGACCTCGGCCGCTTCTTGACCTTGTCCGGCTCCGCCAGCGACTGCCGCTTCGGCGAGGGTGACGTCGTCTTCTGGGGGTCGCCTGTCCGTGCCTGGAGCTGCGCACGCAAGGCCTGCACCAGCGTCCCCAGCTCCTCCATCTTCCGACACATGTCAGCGTTCTGGGCGCGCAGCTCGGACACCTCCCTCTCGAGCTTTGCCCTCACCTCGTCGGGTCGCTGCGCGTCCTGTTCGGCTGGCTGCGGCTGGTGCTTTCCTGCTTTCCCCCCTTTCTTTCCTTTCTTGCCCCCCTTTCCGGCGTTCGGCGGTGGTGCGTCCGAGGTTTGCGGGATGTCGGCGCCGGGGTTCCCCGGGGGCCCGCTCTGCTGTCCTGTTTCTGCTGGCGCCGCTTGGGTCGTCTGCGGTCTGCCGTCACTCCAGGCCTTCAAGCCCTGCTTCCTTCCGTACAGGCCGATGAAAGCGGCCTTGGCGTAGGTCATTCCCTGACGCTCTGTTCCGTCTTCGGCCGGGTCTGTCCGGGTCTCTTCCGTCCCCTTTGTCTGCACCCATCTCGGTTGCGCCTCGTCCTTCTCCCTGACCGTCGACACGGTGACCAGTTCCCCAGTCGTCTCGACCTGGAAAATCCAGGCCGGTGGCTCCGGGCCGCGGACGACGGCGAGGCGCTTGCTGCGCTTCGGGATCACGCGGATCACCTCGACGCCCGTCCATCCGGCCGCGTGGAGAAACGCTGCCACCTGCACCGGCGAGATCGTCCGCGGAAACCCGGCTACGTCCCAGATCTGGCCCGGCTGTCCCGGCTGCTCCTCCTCCTGCGCAGCCGCCGTCCCCAGCAACGCTCTCATAGCCGCCTCGGCCTGTTCCCCCTCCCCTTTTAGTACGCCCATGCCGCGCACACTGACGATGAGGCTCGTCTTCGCGCGCGCAGCGGCTTTCCTCGCTTCGTCCAGGGTAAGGTCGTCCCTCAGCCATAGCGCGCCTCTTCCGTCCCCTTTCAGCGTTGTGAAGACGCCCCCTTTCCCCGAAGCCGCCAAGGCGCCCTCCTTGCTGCGTCCAGCGACTCGCAGTAGTGCGCGGATCTGGGCCGTGGGGCCGGGGGTGCCGCGCGTCTCGATCCCCGTAAGCGACTTGATGTCCTCCCGGGGTACGCCCTCCCCCACGAAATGGCCCGTAAGCCAGGCCCTGGCGTCCGCCCCACAGCCCGTCCACCCTTCCACCGTCGCGTACCGGCGCGCGACTACCACGGACACCCTGTGTTCGTCCGCGGGCGGCAGGGGTGCGCTTGTCCTTCGGAGCAGCGTCCCAACCAGCTCGTCGCCAAGCTGCAGCAGGACGGCCGGGCGGACTTCAGTTCGCGGACCTCTGCGCGTCACCACCGTCGTCTCCACCCCCTCGCCTTCCCGCCTTTTGGCCCCGAGGACGACCACGGCCAGTCGTCCCTTCCGGCTCTTCTTCGCCAACTCAGTGGCGTCCGCCCATGTGACCAGGGCTACGCCCTGTGTCGTCTCCGGCTTCCTGATGTCGTTGGCCGTTACGACCGCTACGGGCCAGTCCTCTGGCCTGAGCTGTGCCAGCTGGCCTCGCCGTTTTCCCGCCAGCACCCAGCCAGTGCCAGGTGCTTTCGCGTCGTTGGCCTGCGTCGGCCGCGGCGGCCCAGCAGAGTCGCCGCGTTGCCCGGGGCCACCACGTGGAGGTGCAGGCATGATGTTTTGTATATTTTAATAATTTGATCTTCTTCCAGCCCCTGTGTGTGTGTGTGTGTGTGTGTGTGTGTGTGTGTGGCGGGTCTACACCTTGTCCGAGCTACACCTTGTCGGACAAGGTGTAGTTGGACGCTCCCGGACAAGGTGTAGTTGGCCCGATCCAAAATAGCCAGGGGCCAACTACACCTTGTCCGGGGAGCCCTAACTACACCTTGTCCGGCGGCCAACTACACCTTGTCCGGCAGCCTCAACTACACCTTGTCCGGCAGCCCTAACTACACCTTGTCGGACAAGGTGTAGTTGGGGCTGCCGGACAAGGTGTAGCATGCAGGGTCAAAACCTTGTGTCTTTTTGGAAATGGCCAAAAAAAAATTTCCGGAAAAAAATTGGGGTTTTTGAATTTTAAACGTTTGGAACAAACTCTGCAGTAATTTTTGAGGAAGTTGAGCAAAAATTTTTTTTTCCAAATTTTTTTTTTGGAGGCCATCGGCCCCGCGGGAGCGTTTTAAAAAGACACAAGGTTTTGACCCTGCATGCTAGAGACATTTTGACCAGATACAAAGTGAAGATTTTTTCGACTAAAAATCTTCACTTTGGATTCTAACAGGATCTTCACTTTGTACCCCGGATCCAAAGTGAAGATCCAGCTTGGATACAAAGTGAAGATTTTTCGACTTAAAATCTTCACTTTGTATCCAAACAGGAGAGATCTTCACTTTGTATCCAAACAGGATCTTCACTTTGTATCCGGGGCAGGATCTTCACTTTGTATCCTGGAGACAAAGTGAAGATGAGCCAAAGTGAAGACCAGCCTGCAACTGGTCGACCCAAATGAAAACAGGTGAAATAAACAACAACACTACGGGAGCACAGATTTTTTCCTGAGCGGGCCACCAGCCCACCATTTATAGGGGGGGGGTGGGGGACCCACCTTTTCCCCCCAGGAGGGTCCGGTTTTCCAGAATTCTGGAATCACTCCGGATTGGTGTTCTCCGCGAGTTTTTCAGAAATTTTTCAGATATCCCGCCAAAAAACATGAAAAACAGGGGGGTGCGGGGGGCTACGCCCCCCGCCCAAACGGTACGGGTTTTCCAATAAACTTTTCAACCCCATTTCAACAATCCTGTTGGTGTTTCTCACTTAGAAATCTACAGCTAGACCACTTTTCAGACAACAAAAACTGGAGTTGTCCCACCTTTTTGGATCACCAAAACTGACGTTTGAGGGTTTCCCACTTTTTTGGGTCACCAATACTGACGTTTGAGGGTTGTCCCACTTTTTTCGATGACCAATCCTGACGTTTGAGGGTTGTCCCACTTTTTTGGGTCACCAATACTGACGTTTGAGGGTTGTCCCACTTTTTTCGATGACCAATACTGACGTTTGAGGGTTGTCCCACTTTTTTGGATCACCAATACTGACGTTTGAGGGTTGTCCCACTTTTTTGGATCACCAATACTGACGTTTGAGGGTTGTCCCACTTTTTTGGATCACCAATACTGACGTTTGAGGGTTGTCCCACTTTTTTGGATCACCAATACTGACGTTTGAGGGTTGTCCCACTTTTTTGGATCACCAATACTGACGTTTGAGGGTTGTCCCACTTTTTTGGGTCACCAATACTGACGTTTGAGGGTTGTCCCACTTTTTTGGATCACCAATACTGACGTTTGAGGGTTGTCCCACTTTTTTCGGATGACCAATACTGACGTTTGAGGGTTGTCCCACTTTTTTGGATCACCAATACTGACGTTTGAGGGTTGTCCCACTTTTTTCGATGACCAATACTGACGTTTGAGGGTTGTCCCACATTTTTGGATCACCAACACTGATGTTTGAGGGTTGTCCCACTTTTTTGGGTCACCAATACTGACGTTTGAGGGTTGTCCCACTTTTTTCGATCACGAAAACTGACGTTTGAGGGTTGTCCCAAACTTTTGGAGTTTCTGCTCTTCGTATTGTCTGACGAGAACTGCCTAGAAGAAGTTTCTGCTCTTCGTATTGTCTGACGAGAACTGCCGAGAAGAAAAGGAGAAGTAAGAACACGTCTTTGTAACTGATAGCACTAGCGCAAGGGAATGTTGAGTGACTGCCTTAACCCGGGGAAACGAGCTTGGGCGAGGTCACCGGGGGGTTAGGGAGGGTGGGAAAACTTGAACTTTCTTTGAACCAACCACACCCTGAAGGCTGTGTGAAGTTCTCTGATCGACTTTTCGTGGTGCATCAACTCCCTCAGTGAAACTGTGAGAGTTTCTGCTCTTCGTATTGTCTGACGAGAACTGCCTAGAAGAAGTTTCTGCTCTTCGTATTGTCTGACGAGAACTGCCGAGAAGAAAAGGAGAAGTAAGAACACGTCTTTGTAACTGATAGCACTAGCGCAAGGGAATGTTGAGTGACTGCCTTAACCCGGGGAAACGAGCTTGGGCGAGGTCACCTTCCATCCACCACAACGCCAGTGAGAAACTGCCTCACCGCAAGTACAATTGAATCGAGCGCATCAGCGCCAATCATGGTCAGAGGTACGCGTGACGGCAAGTCCGCAGGGTTGCCCTCACTCCTGACCCATCGTACAGAAACAGCGCAGTTCAAGGAACGCACGCGTTCCAGTCCTTTAACTACCGCCTCGTTCAAGACGGCACTTTTTAAACAGGACCCCTTACGGGCCACTCCTTTCACAGTGGTATTATCAACCACAATGTCCACTCTCCCACCTCTAATCGAGGGCGGCAGAGCCAAGACAACTAACTTGAAGGCAATAGCCTCCAGCTCGTTTATGTGCAACGAGCTCTCTGCAGAGTTCCATGACCCCCCCAACACGGTCACTTCCATTGTGCGCGAGTCAACAAGGACACCCCCCCAGCCTTTCTTACTCGCGTCCACGAAGGCCGTGATACGTGGGGACTGTTCGAGAGTGGGAATGGCCCTCGGCTTCAGCACCGAGTCAATCCACTCTTGGAGCGACAAACGAACACACGGAGAAACTTCAACTCGATCAGAGGGCAGCCGAGCCCCTCGGTTCAACGAGTTGGTTATGCGTCGAAAGAACTTCAACGCAAACCAAAAGGAGCCCGGAAAAATGCCGGCGACCGCAGAGGCATGCAACAAACGACCGCCGAGAGTCTCGAGCTCACAAGCTAGCACGGTAGGCGACGACTTCAGCGTGTAGCGCGCCTCCATCAGCTTTCTTCGCAACTTCCGAGAGACAGCAACACGATGAGCAACGTGGTCCCAATCGACCCCGATGAACTCATACCGTGTGGCGGCAGTCTGCGAATCGGACGGCTTCCACGTCAAGCCGCACTCCTCCGCTGTCTGGTCCAGTCTCCGAGTCGCGAGCCGTACCGCCGGCTTCTTGCCCGCATACCGGATGTTGTCGATCCAAATGTCGACGACGACATCCCGTTCCGCCAACTCCGGACGAACGAAGTCCTCATGTCCGCCGGCCACCGCTGCCAAGGTGTGCATTAATTCCGGTGCACACGAATGGCCCATGGGAAGCCGCAGAAGTTCCCACCAACCACCATCGGAGTCAGCGAACCTGAAGAGATGACGCGACTCCGGCGGGATCTCAATGGCGTAAAATCCCGTCTTGAAATCCCGGGTTGAGCCACACTCCTCGCGACTCGCCCCCAGGTAGCCTGAAACGTGTCCGAGGGGCACAGATGCTTCGTAACCCGCCTCTTGAGCGGCTCGGTTACCGTCAACCGTCCACAAGATGAAGCGCTGCCGCAGCGCCCCTTCCTTCTCCTCCAGCACTGTGAACGGGACCGAAGCGAACGGGCCGGGACCGGTTGAACTGCGGGCTATCCCGTTTTCCGCGAGCAGAGATGCATGGTCGGGACGAAGGGTCGAGGGGGACCCGATCGCCGTCTCCGTCTCGACACGGGGAAAGAAAGTTGAACGCCACGTATCGTCAAAGCGCCGGAGGGTTGCCTCGTTCATCCGCAGACGAAGCTTCGCGACAGACATCGGCTCGATCGGGGCCACATGCAATGGCGAAGCGCGCTCCTCCTTGCTTCGCGGCAGCCGCGTCGAACCACCTCGTCGGGTGACGGAGTGGAACTGACCACTGCGGAGGTATCCCGTCACAAGTGCTTCGTCACCTTGCCGGTCTCGAGTGCCCTGGCAAGGTCCACGTCGCCCCCGGCGTACCGGAGCGTGGTCCTCGACAGCGTCCCGGGTCCGCCCTCCTCCTCGTGCTTCGTCAGCCGGTCGATGAGGTGCGGCGACAGCTTGCCGCTGGTCAGCAACGGCAAGAGGTGCTTCACCGCTCCGCGTTTGATGGAGTGCGCGGTGTACCCCTGCATCTGCGCCGACTGGCCCCACAGTGCGTCCAGCGCCGACGTTGTCACCGTCGACAGCGGAGCGAAGGGTGCACACTTCGCGTACAGAACGGCGATTTCCGCCGTCAACGGTCCCTGGATCACCGCAAAGCGCGACGCCTTGAATGGATCCTGCGTCCGCCCCTTCGGCGTCTGGAACCAATCCACGACGACCTCCCTCTGCGTCACCAGGAGGAACTGCACGGACGAAAGACTCGCCGCCTCCGCCCAACGCGAAGCCGTCTTCCACGCGACCAGAACCGCCAGACGAACGGACGCCTGCTGCTGCCTGGCCCAAGACACAAGCTTCCGCCTCTCGATTGGCGTCGCCTGGTTCTCCGGGATAGCCGCCCCACCCCCGCGCAAGGCCTTGGCCAAGACCCGCAGGGGGTGGTTCTCGAACCCCATTGCCCCAAACGAGGCCGACAGGGCCTTGGTGTAGGCAAGCTGTCCCTGGGGCCGGACACCCGTTGCCGCCACGAACAGGCATGCCGAGTCCGCGTTCATCCCAAGTCCACGTTCTGTCGTCCATGCCTGCAGCCGCCGCCACAGGCTTCGACGCTCCTGCGTGGTCGACCGGGCCCACATGTCCGCCACGACCGCCGACATCTTCGTACGAGCCATCTCCACGGTACTCGCACCCTCCTGTGTCCGACCGGTACGGCTCGTGCCTCCAGACGAAATGAGGCGGTAGACTGCCATGCCTATCTCCGATGTCGGCATCCCTTCGGTTCCCGGCAACGGCGGCGCACAGGTTGGTCGCAGTGACGATGAGGTCGTTGACGGCCGTGAGGAGCTGCAAGCTCGAACCCACATCATTGGCCGGGTCGGTGTTGGTGGCAGCATCGACGCCTCGGTTGTGCGTGCCAACGGGGGATGAAGATATACTTGGTGTGTAGGCATGGGAATCGGCGGGGAGACGAACTTTTGAACGGGTGGGGAGTGCGTCGGAAAGACATTCGACGGAGGGAGGAACTTCATTCGCACGGGAGGTGAGTGGGTCGACGCGACGGTGGAACGAGGGAGGAACTTCATCCGCGCGAGCTGTTGTTGCATTGGAACTGGCTGTTGAAGCCTGGGCCGGGTGGGTGCCAGTCATTTCCCGCCGGCCTTTCCGTTTCCCGGCTGCCTCGGCCTGAAGGCCGGCTTCTTCGTCGGACCCCTCTCCTTCTTGCCGCGCAGAACCGCGGCGGCCTTGTCCAACGGGTCCTCAGCCTGAGACCCGATTTGTCGGAGGAGGTCCCGACGGCTCATCCCCTCCTCCACGTACAGCTTCTGAAGCCGGAGTTGTTTCAGAAGCTCATTTCCCAGCCTCAGCTGGTCGGGGCTGCGCGTCCATCCCTCGGTGGCCGACATGGCCAACATCCAGCATCGGAGCATGCCGAACGTGCTGTCGAGCTGCTCGCCACCCGGAAGGTGAGCCCTCCCACACACGTAAGCCGATTCGACGTCCCGGATCAAACCCCACGGGTCCAGGAGCAGGGGCTCCCGCCACTCTCGGACGTCCTTGGCGTCCTTCGCGAACACCCTGGGGGCAACGTCTTCTTCCTCTTCCTGCCGCCCGTCAGACTCCATTGGCTGCGGCGCTGGCTGCGCGGTCGCTGACACTGACGCTACCGCGGGCGACGGCTGGTGCGAAATGCCCATCAGCTGCGTCTGCATCTGCTGCAGCACCTGCATCATGTGCGCTTGTTGCTGTTGTTGCGCCCGCATTTCCCGCTGCTGCGCCTGCATCTGCTCCTGCTGCTGCATGACCATCCGCTGCAGCTGGTCCTGCATCGATGCGCCCGCGGATGCCGTCACCGGAGGCGCCACCGACGCAGACGGGACCGCTGCAGAGGGAACAGACGCAGAAGAAACCGGCTGCCCCGCTCCGCTACCCTCGACCGGGGCCTGGATAAGACTCGCCAGTGAAGGCGGGGGTACATCAAATTTTCCGACAATCTTCTTAACAGCTAGTGACACGCGAGCTTCGTCCTCCTCATACACGAGCATTAGGATCGCCAAGACCCGCTGCAGATCCAAACCCGCCACCTCAAGTATCGTGGCGCCGATCGCCTCGGCGAGTACCGCGCGGGCCCTGTCTGTGACGGCCTCTTCGCATGTGCCGAATAACGTGGAGCAGAAAGACTCCATTTCACGCACGCGGAACTTCCTTTTGGAAGGTGGCTCATAGGCAAAGGATCGAGTCCAGGCCTCGCGGAGCACAGAAGGGAACCTGTAGTCCCACCTGTCGGCATTCGGCAGCGGCGAAGACATGGAAAAACTTGAACTTTCTTTGAACCAACCACACCCTGAAGGCTGTGTGAAGTTCTCTGATCGACTTTTCGTGGTGCATCAACTCCCTCAGTGAAACTGTGAGATCACCAATGCTGAAAAATGTGGGACAACCCTCAGACGTCAGTATTGGTGACCCAAAAATGTGGGACAACCCTAAAACGTCAGTATTGGTGATCCAAAAAAGTGGGACAACCCTCAAACGTCAGTATTGGTCATCGAAAAAAGTGGGACAACCCTCAAACGTCAGTATTGGTGACCCAAAAAAGTGGGACAACCCTCAAACGTCAGTATTGGTCATCGAAAAAAGTGGGACAACCCTCAAACGTCAGTATTGGTGACCCAAAAAAGTGGGACAACCCTCAAACGTCAGTTTTCGTGATCGAAAAAAGTGGGACAACCCTCAAACGTCAGTATTGGTGATCCAAAAAAGTGGGACAACCCTCAAACGTCAGTATTGGTGATCCAAAAAAGTGGGACAACCCTCAAACGTCAGTATTGGTGATCCAAAAAAGTGGGACAACCCTCAAACGTCAGTATTGGTGATCGAAAAAAGTGGGACAACCCTCAAACGTCAGTATTGGTGATCCAAAAAAGTGGGACAACCCTCAAACGTCAGTATTGGTGATCCAAAAAAGTGGGACAACCCTCAAACGTCAGTATTGGTGATCCAAAAAAGTGGGACAACCCTCAAACGTCAGTATTGGTGATCCAAAAAAGTGGGACAACCCTCAAACGTCAGTATTGGTGATCCAAAAATGTGGGACAACCCTCAAACGTCAGTATTGGTGATCCAAAAAAGTGGGACAACCCTCAAACGTCAGTATTGGTGATCGAAAAAAGTGGGACAACCCTCAAACGTCAGTATTGGTGACCCAAAAAAGTGGGACAACCCTCAAACGTCAGTATTGGTGATCCAAAAAAGTGGGACAACCCTCAAACGTCAGTATTGGTGATCCAAAAAAGTGGGACAACCCTCAAACGTCAGTATTGGTGATCCAAAAAAGTGGGACAACCCTCAAACGTCAGTATTGGTGATCCAAAAAAGTGGGACAACCCTCAAACGTCAGTATTGGTGACCCAAAAAAGTGGGACAACCCTCAAACGTCAGTATTGGTGCCCCAAAAAAGTGGGACAACCCTCAAACGTCAGTATTGGTGATCCAAAAAAGTGGGACAACCCTCAAACGTCAGTTTTGGTGATCGAAAAAAGTGGGACAACCCTCAAACGTCAGTATTGGTGATCCAAAAATGTGGGACAACCCTCAAACGTCAGTATTGGTCATCGAAAAATGTGGGACAACCCTCAAACGTCAGTATTGGTGATCCAAAAAAGTGGGACAACCCTCAAACGTCAGTATTGGTGATCGAAAAAAGTGGGACAACCCTCAAACGTCAGTATTGGTGACCCAAAAAAGTGGGACAACCCTCAAACGTCAGTTTTAGTGACCCAAAAAGTGGGACAACCCTCAAACTGACGTTTCCGGACCGGTCACGGACCACTGTCGCCGATGGCTTCAGAATTTCGATGAAAGTGCTCGAAAATGGTGCGGGAAAATCTGGTGAAAAAAATGACCCTGGAACCTGTGCCCTCAGGGGTAGAGGTCCGCTGCACTGGTGAAAAAATGGACCGTGGCGGGATTCGAACCTGTGCCCCTCACCGTAGAGGTACGCCGCACTGTCAACTCGACCACATATTAATGCTGGGGCGGGGGAAAATTTTCTCAGCTTTGCTCAAGAAATATTTTTCGCATACCAAGGTGGGGGGGGGGTCTGGGGACCCACCTTTTCATTCTGCCAAGTCGGTGGGCAGGTGGCCCGCTCAGGAAAAAATCTGTGCTCCCTACTACACCTAGAGCAAAGGAAGCAAGATGTTGGCCGAATCGGTTTGAATCGAGAATGTGGCGGTGCAAAGATCATTTAACCCGATCGATGCTCTGTTTGAAATCCTGGGTCCGAGAACGAGCATCGCATATCTTCTGGAGTTGAATCGCAAGGTTTGATGAAATTGGATGGTGTTCGATCAATGGATCTTCAATGAGAGCGACTGACGATTTCCAAAAATCGTCTAGTCTCGTGAGGTTCACACTTCCTCTTTGGGTTGCTACTATTCTTCCTGACTTGGGTTCCAGAATGTGAAGCTGCCAATGGAAGGGGGGGAGTGAAAAGGAAGCATCCAGGTTCAGCTGGCCCACCTCCCCTGCAGCTTCCTCTGGCTGAAGGTGTTGCTTTGTCTGAGGACGAAGAAGATGAAGAAGAGTGGCATCTTTCAGAAGCGTGTGGAGGCAAAACCAGAATTTGGGTTGGTCAAGTTAATCCAGCAGGGGGATGAAGCAATGGCCAAGAAGCTTCAGGAGTATGGTGTGATTCCTCCCTCCATAACCTGCAAGTGCAGCAAACAGCTAGACAACTTGGTTTGGAGAGGTGCCCACACAAGCCGGAAACTTACCTGGCCTGTCTTCTTCTGCAGAGACTGCCGGTTGACGTACTCGACTGCAGGAATTTTAAGCACATCTATTGGGAAGTCTAGCAAAGGTGGATCTCTCAAAATCAGCATTGCTGAGTTCTTCTGTTTGATACTTGGATTTGTATTTGGTGCTGCAAAAGCAGTAGTCCTTGCACTTTGCCCACTAGCACGTCAGACGGTCACAAAGTGGGAAGCTGGGTTTAAGCGTTTTGTTGGTGATGAGGTCCAGCAAATGGAAATTGTCAACCTTCCACTGGGTGGCCCTGGAGCCATCATTGAAATAGACGAATTCTCAATTGGAGGAAGGATCGTGAAAGACAGAAGAGGGACACCTGTTGGATACGAGTACATGCGCTTTGTAGGGATTGTTGTCAGGGGATCACCATACTTCCTGATACGTGAGCTTCCAAGGAAAGAACAGAACCTTGTCTTGCCTAAAGAAACTGTACCAAGCCCTTCAGGACACAAAGCTTTTATCGCAGTTCACTGGGGGAATCCAGACAAGTCAAGTCACTTGAACAACACAGCCGAACAGGTTGGGTTTAGGGGGGCGGCACAGAGCAATCACTGATGGACGCAAATGCTGAACCCCGTAGCAGATCACAAAGCGTTTTTGTTCGGAATGAGGCGAGGGAAAACACACCGGCGGCCACTGGTGGTGAGGGTGGTGTACCAGCGCCACAGTACATGAGTGCCGAGAATCTGAAAGATCAGGCAACCCGGCTTATCCGACGTGTAATCGTGTATCATGCAGGGTCAAAACCTTGTGTCTTTTTAAAACGCTCCTGCGGGGCCGGCCAACGTTCTGCGCAGCCGTGCCTATAACATGCAGGGTCAAAACCTTGTGTCTTTTTGGAAATGGCAAAAAAAAAAAATCAGGAAAAAAATTGGGTTTTTTGAATTTTAAAAGTTTGGAACAAACTCTGCAGTAATTTTTGAGGAAGTTGAGCAAATTTTTTTTTTTCCAAAATTTTTTTTAGGGCTCCATCAGCCCCGCGGGAGCGTTTTAAAAAGACACAAGGTTTTGACCCTGCATGATAACTACCTTGAAGGGTGTGTTGAACACAATGGAGAAGACGAATTTGTGCCGATGCCAGCAGAAGGATGGTATTACACCCGAATTGTGGCAGATGCCATCCACCAAACAGAGAAGGCACGGGCTAGTATCATGCAGGGTCAGAACCTTGTGTCTTTTTGAAAATGGCAAAAAAAAAATTCCAGAAAAAAAATGGGTTTTTTGAATTTTAAAAGTTTGGAACAAACTCTGCAGTAATTTGTGAGGAAGTTGAGCAAAAATTTTTTTTTCCGAAAAGATTTTTAGGGCTCCATCGGCCCCGCGGGAGCGTTTTAAAAAGACACAAGGTTTTGACCCTGCATGGTATCGAAGCCCTAGAGACACAGCTGGCCCAAGCACGTTACCGAGAGCAAGCATATGTTGCTACCCAAATGTCACACGGCGACCGTGACGCATCGGCAGGGGTCTCCCAAATGCCTCAACAGCACCCTCTACCTCCTGCACTTCCGGAGCAGATGCAACTCGAGCCTGACAACCTGGCGTTAACTCACCCGGCAGATGCTCATGATGTGCGTGTGTGGGAGAGCGCCATTGCCAACAGCCACGAGTTGTTAATTACTCAACTGGAATCTCGCTTGTTTGCTGGGTTGGTACACCTTCTGGGGGGTCAGATCTTACAAGAAGATTTTGACACCGTGAGAGGATGGATTGTATGTGCTTCGTGGTTGCAAAATTGGGCGTCAACTCCGATGACAGCATTGGGTAACATGCAGGGTCAAAACCTTGTGTCTTTTTGAAAATGGCCAAAAAAAAATTTCGGAAAAAAAATGGGTTTTTTGAATTTTAAAAGTTTGGAACAAACTCTGCAGCAATTTTTGAGGAAGTTGAGCAAATTTTTTTTTTTCCAAATTTTTTTTTTGGGGTCCATCGGCCCCGCGGGAGCGTTTTAAAAAGACACAAGGTTTGGACCCTGCATGGTAACAAGGTCTTCCAACGCTTGCTAATACAGTATCAGTACGTTGTTCACAAGAAGCCTCGCCACCAAATTGAAGAAAAGCTTACTCTTCACAATCCCCACGTTCACCCGGTCCTGAAAGCTGCGGCTGCTGTCAAACAGCAACCATCATCGCGTGGGAAAGGACGTGGGCGCGGTTTCTCGATGCAACCACCACAGCGAAGACAGGGAAACGCCAATGCTGGGAAGGGTCATTGACTGGGACCTTCTCAGCTTCTCGCCGTCCAGTCGGTAGACAACTACCCCCCAAAACCCGTGTGTACCATGCAAGGTCAAAACCTTGTGTCTTTTTGAAAATGGCAAAAAAAAAGTTTCCAGAAAAAAATTGGGTTTTTTGAATTTTAAAAGTTTGGAACAAACTCTGCAGTAATTTTTGAGGAAGTTGAGCAAAAAAAAATTTTTCCAAAAAATTTTTTAGGGCTCCATCGGCCCCGCGGGAGCGTTTTAAAAAGACACAAGGTTTTGACCTTGCATGGTACGTTATCATGCAGGGTCAAAACCTTGTGTCTTTTTAAAACACTCCCGCGGGACCGATGGAGCCCTAAATGTTTTTTTGGAAAAAAAATTTTTTGCTCAACTTCCTCAAAAATTACTGCAGAGTTTGTTCCAAACTTTTAAAATTCAAAAAACCCATTTTTTTTCCAGAATTTTTTTTTTTGCCATTTTCAAAAAGACACAAGGTTTTGACCCGCATGTTATGCAAGTCCCGATTACCTCGTTTCCCCAACCTTCATCTCGACCTCTCAAAAGCTGGTTTCGCACCCAGACAAGACAGCCCATTATTCAGCCAAGAGTTGCTTCCCGACACCACCACCTCTCGTTCCAGCTTGTGCCTCATCAAACCGCTCGTTCAACAGGTTGCTGCCTCCGCTTGTCCCCGCATCCGTCGTCGGTCAATCAGCCCTTGGCAATGCAAGTGTCGAGTGCTGTAGACCAGCCGCAAACAATTGTTGCGAGGGCAATCCTGACTCACGTTGCAACGTCTGCCCGGAGGAATCGGGTTGGAGTCACGAGCCGCACGCCGGAACGGTTGACCGCACCGATTGTGGCAGCTGCAAGACTGCAACGCATGGTCGAAGGAATGTGGGTGGCGTCAACCACAGATACCAGGAAGTATCTCTGGCAACGATTGACAGCATGGGCGCAGCAACATGCTCTTCCACTAAATGCAGACACGGCGGTGCTCTTCGTAATGGCCACAGGGGTCTCAATAGGGAGCCAGCTGTCATACCATGCAGGGTCAAAACCTTGTGTCTTTTTGAAAATGGCAAAAAAAAAAATTCCGGAAAAAAATTGGGTTTTTTGAATTTTAAAAGTTTGGAACAAACTCTGCAGTAATTTTTGAGGAAGTTGAGCAAATTTTTTTTTTCCCAACATTTTTTTTGGGGCTCCATCGGCCCCGCGGGAGCGTTTTAAAAAGACACAAGGTTTTGACCCTGCATGATACAGCAAGACACTGTCTGCAATATTTCGCCACCTTGGGTTCAACAACCAGGCACTTTTGAGCGCCGCGTCTGCTCTACGTGCACAGGGAGCGCTGATCCCGGAAACACAGGCACCGCCGATCCCGCGTATGACGCTCCTGCGGTGGATTGCTCGACAGACACCGCGTGTTCGCCTTGCTGCTATGGTGGCATGGAAATCCGCCAGCAGATGGGGAGAAACACAGTGCCTCACGTCACAGCAGTTCATCCTCGTCTCCAGCAACGAGGTGATCATCGACTGGTTCACCACGCCGAAGTCAAGCCGAGCCGACCCGTACCGAGCATCTCGACTTGTTGTAACATGCAGGGTCAAAACCTTGTGTCTTTTTAAAACACTCCCGCGGGACCGATGGAGCCCTAAATGTTTTTTTGGAAAAAAAATTTTTTGCTCAACTTCCTCAAAAATTACTGCAGAGTTTGTTCCAAACTTTTAAAATTCAAAAAACCCATTTTTTTTCCAGAATTTTTTTTTTTGCCATTTTCAAAAAGACACAAGGTTTTGACCCTGCATGGTAAGTGTTGGACCGCTGACGGAGTTTATTGCACACCTCTACCAGAAGCTCGCACCGTTCGCCCAGCTCACCGACCTGACAACGGATCGGCTTACCATGCAGGGTCAAAACCTTGTGTCTTTTTGAAAATGGCAAAAAAAAAATTTCCGGAAAAAAATTGGGGTTTTTGAATTTTAAAAGTTTGGAACAAACTCTGCAGTAATTTTTGAGGAAGTTGAGCAGAATTTTTTTTTTCCAAAAAAATTTTTAGGGCTCCATTGGCCCCGCGGGAGCGTTTTAAAAAGACACAAGGTTTTGACCCTGCATGTTACCAGGAGCTGGAGGCAAGACCCGGTAATGTCTCCATACAGCGCCCACAGTATCAAGCGCGGGGCAATCACCTATCATGCAGGGTCAAAACCTTGTGTCTTTTTAAAACGCTCCCGCGGGGCCGATGGAGCCCTAAAAAAAATTTTGGAAAAAAAAAATTTGCTCAACTTCCTCAAAAATTACTGCAGAGTTTGTTCCAAACTTTTAAAATTCAAAAAACCCAATTTTTTCCCGGAATTTTTTTTTTTGCCATTTTCAAAAGACACAAGGTTTTGACCCTTGCATGCTATCTGCTCTTTCTCCTCGGACAGGGCGCACCATTGCACCAAGCCAAAGAGGGTTTAGCATGCAGGGTCAAAACCTTGTGTCTTTTTGAAAATGGCAAAAAAAAAATTTCTGAAAAAAAATTGGGTTTTTTGAATTTTAAAAGTTTGGAACAAACTCTGCAGTAATTTTTGAGGAAGTTGAGCAATTTTTTTTTTTTCCAAAAAAATTTTTAGGGCTCCATCGGCCCTGCGGGAGCGTTTTAAAAAGACACAAGGTTTTGACCCTGCATGTTAGCGTCAATGACTATCCGCTATGCAGGCGATATCATGCAGGGTCAAAACCTTGTGTCTTTTTAAAACGCTCCCGCAGGGCCGGTGGAGCCCTAAAAATTTTTTTGGAAAAAAAAAATTTGCTCAACTTCCTCAAAAATTACTGCAGAGTTTGTTCCAAAATTTTAAAATTCAAAAAACCCATTTTTTTTCCAGAAATTATTTTTTGGCCATTTCCAAAAAGACACAAGGTTTTGACCCTGCATGATATGATAGCCTTGGCAGGGCCCTTCGGACATCAGGATCGTTACTCGATTCCTGTAGGGCATGGGTTTAACCAGCTGTGTGGGTGAGATCGGCCTGCCTTGTGTAGCATGCAGGGTCAAAACCTTGTGTCTTTTTAAAACGCTCCTGCGGGGCCGATGGAGCCCTAAAAAAAATTTCGGAAAAAAAAAATTTCGCTCAACTTCCTCAAAAATTACTGCAGAGTTTGTTCCAAACTTTTAAAATTCAAAAAACCAATTCTTTTTCTGGAAATTTTTTTTTGGCCATTTCCAAAAAGACACAAGGTTTTGACCCTGCATGGTAGCACGGGCACATACCATTACGCGGCGTGCACATAGCTCACGTCTTCCGCAGACAGAATCAGAAATGAAAGCGCCACCTGCATGTCACTTCTGTGGAGGCAGGTCTTCACTTTGGCTCATCTTCACTTTGTCTCCGGATGCAAAGTGAAGATTTTAAGTCGAAAAATCTTCACTTTACAGATCTTCACTTTAGATACGAGAAACCAAGATCTTCACTTTGTATCCAAACTGGATCTTCACTTTGTATCTTGACTGGATCTTCACTTTACTGATCTTCACTTTGGATCATCTTCACTTTGTCTCCAAACAGGATCTTCACTTTAGAGATCTTCACTTTACATCCCAGATACAAAGTGAAGATCCTGTTTGGAGACAAAGTGAAGATTTTAAGTCGAAAAATCTTCACTTTGTCTCCCGGGTACAAAGTGAAGATCCTGTTTGGATACAAAGTGAAGATCCTGTTTGGAGACAAAGTGAAGATCCAGTTTGGATACAAAGTGAAGATTTTAAGTCGAAAAATCTTCACTTTGTATCCAAACTGGATCTTCACTTTGGAGATCTTCACTTTGTACCCAGGATACAAAGTGAAGATCCTGTTTGGAGACAAAGTGAAGATTTTAAGTCGAAAAATCTTCACTTTGTCTCCCGGGTACAAAGTGAAGATCCTGTTTGGATACAAAGTGAAGATCCTGTTTGGAGACAAAGTGAAGATTTTAAGTCGAAAAATCTTCACTTTGTCTCCCGGGTACAAAGTGAAGATCCTGTTTGGAGACAAAGTGAAGATCCTGTTTGGATACAAAGTGAAGATCCTGTTTGGAGACAAAGTGAAGATTTTAAGTCGAAAAATCTTCACTTTGTCTCCCGGGTACAAAGTGAAGATCCTGTTTGGATACAAAGTGAAGATTTTAAGTCGAAAAATCTTCACTTTGTCTCC
>JAPJBO010001275.1:0-54817 GCA_030068145.1 Diplonema papillatum | reverse complement strand
CTGTGCCCTGACCGGGATGTGCCTCAACATGTCGAAAACCGTGGCAATGGGTATCCGTGCGGGCTCGACGCAGCAGCGCAGGCGGCGACCGTACGCCAGCGCGGTGAAGGTGGGCGGCGAGGCCATAGTGACGGCGACGTCTGCGAAGATCCTCGGGGTGCGAACGAGTGTGGAGAGCGTCCGAGCGAGTCGGGCCAACGATGCGCGTCTGAGCGCACATGACGGTCTGATTGACAGGCTGAGTACCTCGAAGCTTCCGTTCGATGTCCGCTGCGAGGTGGCGAGTTCGAACGTTCTCAGCAGTGTCCTTGCGGGGTGCTCCTACGAGACGTACACGCAGACGCGCCTGAAGGGGTTCCGGACGCGGGTCGTAAGGGGCGCTTTTGGGAGCAGGCAGCCGTCGAGAAGCGTGACGGCGGTGCTGTCGATCCTGGCGAAGGGTCACCGGCTTGATCCGGTTATTGCTCGGCCGTACAGGATTCTGTGCTCGTTCTTCGACGCGTGCGAGAGGCTCCCCCGCGTGTATGCCCGCATGCTGAACATCGCCCGGCTTTACAGCCGGCACGGTGTGTTGTTGCCGGAGGCGCGCCTAGGACCTGTCGGGATCGCCATCTCTGACGGTTTCACGGTCGCGGGCATCGGTTTCGAAGGTCGCGATTTTGCGACCGCGGCGCTCGAGGGCCGCCGGCTTCTCGACATGGAGAGGGGCGAGAGGCACCACGCCATCCGGGCGCGGCTACGGCAGACTACCTGGACGCAGCTTGCGAGGCAACGACCGTCTTACGACGGTGTGCAGGCAGGGGTGGACTGCAGGCGTACGAACGAGCTGCGCCTGGCGACGGCTGACGCTGGCGAGAAACGTGCACTGGCGGTGATCCTGTCCGGGGGAGTGTTTCTCGCAGCGCGGTGGGGACGGAATGCGCGTGCGAACGGAGGGGCGGCCGGGTCGGACGGGTCGCCGAGCTCCTCGGCGTCCGTGTCGTCGACCGCCTCTGATACGACAGGCAGCTTTGACGAGCACGCCTCCGAGTCCTCCTCTTCGGAACCTCAGCGTCCGCCGCTGGACCGCGGCTGCAGGGACTGCGACCGGGGCGTCCAGGACACAGCGGATCACCTGTGGTGGGAGTGCCCCGCCTACGACGAGATCCGCGGCCGTCCTTGCTTCGCCGAACTCCTGCGGGCGGACCGGGCGAGGTGGCCGCCTTGCACGCGTGTGCATGGGGTTATTGTCGAAGGAATGCGGGTGGAGGTCGCGGCCCTTCACCGCCTCATGGCGGCGGTGTACACTGCACGCGTGGAGGCGGAGCGACGCCGCCTCTCCGCGGTGCAACCGATGCACCCCTGGCACGCAGCTGCGCCGCTGCCGGCGGTGCAACACGTGTTCAACTTCGACCGCCTTCCGGATGAGCCGCCGAGATGGCCGTACGGCGGCCGTGCGATGCGGGCGCTCAAGGGCTGGCTGTCGGCACTGAGGTGGACGAACGCAGGCGAGGTGTCGTGCGTTGAGCTGGCAGTGGACTTCGAGGTCCACACCGGGGTCGACGTCCCTGCCCCCCCGGGAATACGAAGGCTCGCCGCCAACCAGAGGGGGAAGACCCTCTGGACGATGCTGTCGACATTGTGCCGCCTGTGCCGAGACCTGCAGCTGCCGTCGCCGTTGCCTGCCGAGCGGAAGGTCCGGGTGGGCTCGATGAGGACCCTGGGGGCGCCGATGCTGTGGGGGGGATTGACACCTCGCCCACGCTTCGCCGGGGGCGAGGAGACGCACGGGGTGCTGGAGGCGAGCTTTCCGCGGGCAGCTGCCGGGGACGGGAAGAACTGGGGCGGGGACGTGTTCCCGCAGTACGACGCGGCGCGGCGGGCACAGCGTTCGCTGCGCTGGGACGTGCCCACCCCTCTGCCGCAACGCCCGCGCCTTCCCGTGCTTGTACCGGCTGCGCAGGCGGACCCTCTGCTCCGCACGCAGTCGGTCTGCGATGCCTGCGCAAAGCAGAAGTGCGCGGTGTGCACTGGCATGCGAAGAAACTACAGCCTTGTAGTTGACCAGTGCTGCCAGGTGCACCACCGCCCGGACGACGGCCTGCGCATTCAATGCTGCCGGGCGCATCGGCTGACGCGATGCGGGACCTGCCCGAACGCCGACGCGTGCTGCGGACGGGGGCATCACAGGGGTGGTGCTGGCCGCGACAGCAGCAGTGGCGACGGGGGTGGCGGTGGTCATGGCGGCCGCGGCCGTGGCCGCGGCCGCGGCGGCCGGGGCGGCGGAGACGACAGTGGCGGAGACGGTGGCGGCGGCCGCGGCACTGGTCGCGGCCGCGCACGCGGCGGCGCACGCGGTGGCGGTCGCGGCGGCGGCGGCGGTGGCGGTCGCGGCGAGAGCGACGGCCTCACAGGCCGGAAGCGGCGCGCGCCGTCCCCACCGGGGACACCTACCAGCCGTGGCCGGAGAAGGCGGACGACGAAATCGCCCCCGAAGCGCGCCCCCCCGCCAGCAGGCAGGAAGCGACCCGCGCCTTGCACCCCCACGACCTCTCCCGCAGCCGCGCTGCGCGCACGACGACGACGACGCGCCGATCTCGGCGACGACGGCACTGGCCTCGCCGGCCCGAACACACCGCGCCCACCCGGCCCCGCCCGGCCCTCTTCGATGGCAGGCCCTGACTCGGGCCCTTTTACTGATTCTGGTTCCGACCCTCCACGGGTCACACAACGATCGCGCCCTCCCGCCGGCTCTTCCCGGCTACTCACGTCCTCCGCATCGCGGCGTGCCTATCGGCGCAAACGAGAAAGCGAAGACTCCGATTCCTTTTCGGATTATGAGATCGTGAGCAACTGCCAACAACAGTTGCAACCGACTAGAGTTGCGCCGCGCCGAAAGCGCGGAAAAAGTGACCCTTCTGGAGTCACGTAGCGAAAAGCTGGCATAGTGTGGTACTCATTTGCTTGCAAATGACTCCCCACTAACGCAACAAGACGACGATTCTTCTTGATTTTTTGTGATTTGGATTGATTTTTTAGGATTCCAAAAGTTGACCCATGACAATTTGTGATTCCCCCCATCGACCCGATGACCTTGGCCACCCCATGGTACACAACGTGTGTATCCCAAGAGAGGACGATGAAGGTGCAAAGAAAGACGATAGAAAGACAACAGGACGGTGGCGGGAGTCTGGTCCGGAGGTCGACGCAGTTGTACTGAATGTGCTGTGCCGAGGCCATCGGTTGGACCCAGCATCCGTAATTTTGCATCGACGGCTGCTGACGCTCGGGCAGCAGTTAAGTAGACAGCCGAGACTTAGGCGGTACCCCGTGCGTCTCCTCGCCCCCGGCGAAGCGTGGGCGAGGTGTCAATCCCCCCCACAGCATCGGCGCCCCCAGGGTCCTCATCGAGCCCACCCGGACCTTCCGCTCGGCAGGCAACGGCGACGGCAGCTGCAGGTCTTGACACAGGCGGCACAATGTCGACAGCATCGTCCAGAGGGTCTTCCCCCTCTGGTTGGCGGCGAGCCTTCGTATTCCCGGGGGGGCAGGGACGTCGACCCCGGTGTGGACCTCGAAGTCCACTGCCAGCTCGATGCACGACACCTCGCCCGTGTTGGTCCACCTCAGTGCCGACAGCCAGCCCTTGAGCGCCCGCATCGCACGGCCGCCGTACGGTGCCATACCACCATGGGGTGGCCATGGTCATCGGGTCGACGGGGGGAATCACAAATTGTCATGGGTCAACTTTTGGAATCCCAAAAAATCAATCCAAATCACAAAAAATCAAGAAAAATCGTCTTCTTGTTGCGTTAGTGGGGAGTCATTTTTTGCATGCAAATGAGTACCACACTATGCCAGCTTTTCGCTACGTGACTCCAGAAGGGTCACTTTTTCCGCGCTTTCGGCGCGGCGCAACTCTAGTCGGCTGCAACTGTTGTTGGCTCACGATCTCATAATCCGAAAAGGAATCGGAGTTTTCGCTTTCTCGCTTGCGCCGATAGGCATGCCGCGATGCGGAGGACGCGAGTAGCCGGCAAGAGCCGGCGGGAGGGCGCGATTGTTGTGTGACCCGTGTAGGGTCGGAACCAGAATCAGAAAAGAAGAAGTGGAACAGAATCACAAAAAATCAAGAAAAATCGTCGTCTTGTTGCGTTAGTGGGGAGTCATTTGCATGCAAATGAGTACCACACAGAAAAATCACATGAAGACACAAGGTTTTGACCCTGCATGCTAAGGCCGGGAGATGGAGCTCGCAAACCTTCAAAGAGTACATTGAATGGTCAAGAGTCCACAAAAGAGGCATGGAAGCCATAGCCCAACAAGACACAGAAAGCGAATGAGTCAACTGCAGGGAATGGAAACATCTCTGTCGGCTACCTGGATTTCTCATTGTCGGAGCGTACCAGATGCATATCATGCAGGGGCAGAACCTTGTGTCTTTTTGGAAATGGCCAAAATTTTATTCCCAGAAAAAAAATGGGTTTTTTGAATTTTAAAATTTTGGAACAAACTCTGCGGTAATTTTTGCGGAAGTTGAGCAAAATTTTTTTTTGTCAAAATTTTTTTTGGGGTCCATCGGCCCCGTGGGAGCGTTTTAAAAAGACACAAGGTTCTGACCCTGCATGATATCTTACACTAAAGGCTCTGTGTATCGCCCGATCTTTCCCATCGCAGACGAGCAGTCCCAAGGCAGGTGTTCAGTCACAGTCGCACAAGGCATTTTACCAGGAAAAAACTTCAGTCACAGTCTTGATGTGGCCTATAGCATTTTTACCAGGAAAAACTTCAGGCACAATCATGATGTGGCCTATAGCATTTTCACCAGGAAAAACTTCAGTCACAGTCGCACAAGGCATTTTACCAGGAAAAAACTTCAGTCACAGTCTGACGTGGCCTATAGCATTTTCACCAGGAAAAACTTCAGTACCAGTCGCAAGGCATTTTGGGTTGAAAATTTTGGGTTCAAAATTTGAGTCAGGGCTTGCGTTCCGTTTTCGGTCTTAGAGAAAATACGTGTGGTCCACGTGTGGGTGCTTAAGGTTCGAGGGGAAAAAACGTTTCCCCTCGAATGTGGACCAGTAAATGTACGACGGCAAAAGAAATAGTGTCGCTACTGACTTGGCGACACCTGGCTGTGCGGCCTTGACCGCTAGTGGGCCTAGACTCCCCTGCATGTGGACCAGTAAATCAAAATCCACATGTGGTACCTGTGGATCCACACGTGGGGGAACAAAATCCAAAAAGAATTAACGTGTGGAAATCCACACGTTCCACATGTGGAGTGTAAGCCCTGATTTGAGTTGAAATTTTTGGGTCAAAAATTTGGGTTCAAAATTTTGGGTTCAAAATTTGGGTTGAAAAATTTGGGTTGAAATTTTTGGTCAAGATTGTGGGTCAAAATTTTGGGTTCAAAATTTTGGGTTGAAATTTTGGGTCGAAATTTTTGGGTCAAAAATTTTTGGGGATATGCGCGAAAAACTAAAATTTACAAATATATGCGCGGTGCATATATTTGTAAATTTTAGTTTTTTCGTGCATATATTTGTAAAAAAAACAGTTTTATTTCTGGACGGCACTTTTCATACTGGCCTCGCAAGCAAAAATCCGTTCTATAAAAAAGCCTTTATTATTGTGGTCAACTCTACATACTTGGGGGTGTGATTGAGCCCCTCAGGCTCGAATCACTACGCTGCACATCGTAAGCGGTTCGTCTGTTCGAAAGTCTTCGGCTTGGGACTGCTCGTCTGCGATGGGAAAGATCGGGCGATACACAGAGCCTTTAGTGTTAGATATCATGCAGGGTCAAAACCTTGTGTCTTTTTGAAAATGGGAAAAAAAAATTTCCGGAAAAAATGGGTTTTTTGAATTTTAAAAGTTTGGAACAAACTCTGCAGTAATTTTTGAGGAAGTTGAGCAAAAAAAAAATTTTCCAAAAAAATTTTTAGGGCTCCATCGGCCCCGCAGGAGCGTTTTAAAAAGACACAAGGTTTTGACCCTGCATGATATGCATCTGGTACGCTCCGACAATGAGAAATCCAGGTAGCCGACAGAGATGTTTCCATTCCCTGCAGTTGACTCATTCGCTTTCTGTGTCTTGTTGGGATATGCCTTCATGCCTCTTTTGTGGACTCTTGACCATTCAATGTACTCTTTGAAGGTTTGCGAGCTCCATCTCCCGGCCTTAAGGAGGATGCACAGCTCTGGGTTGCTGTCATCTATGTCCTGCACGGCGCCCCTGCGGAAGCTATGTGTACCCCACCCTTGCACAGGCTGTTGGAACAGGGTGGCCTTCATTTTAACGGATTCAAGCATGTCTGGGTATCATGCAGGGTCAGAACCTAGTGTCTTTTTAAAACGCTCCCACGGGGCCGATGGACCCCAAAAAATTTTTGGCAAAAAAAAAAAATTGCTCAACTTCTGCCAAAATTACCGCAGAGTTTGTTCCAAAATTTTAAAATTCAAAAAACCCATTTTTTTTCCGGAAACAAAATTTTGGCCATTTCCGAAAAGACACAAGGTTCTGACCCTGCATGGTATGTCATGTTGAAGATTTCCGCACCGGGTGCAACATTATCTCGGATGTGAGGCCACAGGTGATGAATGGGGCATAGTTAAAATGAAGGCCACCCGGTGCGGAATCATACCTGCTGTCACCTGCAAGTGTGACAGGGAACTGACTAACATGGTTTGGAAAGGAGCAAACACCACCCGGCAGCTCAACTGGCCTGTCTTCTTTTGCAAGCACTGTCACCTATTGTTCTCAACAGCAGCTATTCTCAGCACAGCTCTTGGCATATCAGACAAAGGAGGCCCACTCAAGGTCACTCTTGGTGACTTTTTCTGCTCGGTACTTGGGTTTGTTTTTGACACACGCACTTTGTTCGTTTACCGTCTGTAAATGGGAAGCAGGATTCAAGTGCATTGTTGGTGGTGAGGTTGAGCAAATGGAAGCTGCAAACCTTCCTTTGGGAGGTCCTGGGGCAATAATTGAGATTGATGAGTTCTCAATTGGGGGTAGAGTGGTGAAGGACAAGACAGGAAAACCAGTAATGGAAATGCCTTGTGCGACTCTAACCGAAGTTTTTTGTAATGAAAATGGCTTACGACTCTAACCGAAGTTTTTTGTAATGAAAATGTCTTGCGACTCTGACCGAAGTTTTTTGTAATGAAAATGGCTTGCGACTCTAACCGAAGTTTTTCTCAATGGAAATGGCTTGCGACTCTAACCGAAGTTTTTCTCAATGAAAATGGCTTGCGACTCTAACCAAAGTTTTTTGAAATGGAAATGCTCTACGCGACTCTAACCGAAGTTTTTCTCAATGAAAATGGCTTGCGACTCTAACCGAAGTTTTTTGTAATGGAAATGCCTTGTGCGACTCTAACCAAAGAGCTGCCTCATATGGGGGTCATATCATGCAGGGTCAAAACCTTGTGTCTTTTTGAAAATGGCAAAAAAAAAATTTCTGGAAAAAAATTGTGGGTTTTTGAATTTTAAAAGTTTGGAACAAACTCCACAGTAATTTTTGAGGAAGTTGAGCAAAAATTTTTTTTTCCAAAAATTTTTTTAGGGCTCTATCGGCCCCGCGGGAGCGTTTTAAAAAGACATGAGCCAATTCACCTACCCCCTGATCGAGTGTAATCGAGCGTAATCGAGTGTAATCGAGTGTAATCGAGTGTAATCGAGCGTAATAGAGTGTAGTAGAGTGTAGTAGAGCGTTGTAGAGTGTGATCGAGATTGACACTAGTATTTTGGGTTCGACCACTGGTGGACCCCTGACTGGCCCATGGGCGACCATGTTGACCACTGTCTGGCCCAAGACGTGCCAAGCATAAGCATACGAGGGACGGAAACCGCAGGCAAGTGGGCGATGTGCATATGAGACCGGAAGCTCTCGAGATGAAGATGTTCTAAATCATGGCAGCAAGCACGGGGACTGCAGGCGGGTTGGTGGCGAAAAGGGACAGAAAGATCTTCGAGCGACTGTGAGCAGCCTAGCAAGACGGGATGATGAATGATGAAGAAGCGCTAAGTGATCGCAAAGGTCCTTGTCTGGCGACCGACCTTCCTTGAAAGGAAGGTCGGTAGCCAGACATTTTTGTCAGCAAGGTGCAGGCGATGCACGGGCTCCATGATGACCTCGTCAACGGCCCCACAGGCGTACACTCACTAGCCGTCGTGAAGAGGCCTCTGTCTGTAACCATCTTTTTCATCCTTGGGAGCAGTGCATCGCCAGGGAGATCGAACCCCAAGGCAAGGAGCGACTCTTGCAGCTTCTGAAAGTAATCCAGCACGTACTGGAGATACTTGGTTGTCGTTGCTGGATCCTTCTGCCACACAAGTGCTGCAAACACAAGCCGCATCCTCCATCTCTGCTCCATCGTGTCCAGGTACGAGAACGTCAGGCAGAGGATATCTTTGCTCCCCGGAAGCTCTCCTGCATCCCCGGCAATGACGAAGTCACCACCCCCAAGCCGGAGCAGAAACTCCATGTCACCGAGGACAAGGTGCCTACCGAGCGCTCGGCGAACACCCTATCGCCTGGAACTGGCCCGCACGGAATGCCTAAAGGCTCAAGTACTAACTGCGCTAAATTTAATATATGCGAGCTGCGAGATAGTGTGGTACTCATTTGCATGCAAATGACTCCCCACTGACGCAACAAGAAGACGCCGATGCTCTATCGAATCACGCGATGGATGAGGTTCAGAGACGAGCGACAGCCGAGTATCGGGACTCGGCGACCGCGAAATCGTACGCGATGAAGAGCGCGATGCGACGGCTGACGAGTATCGTGCAGACGCCGATTCACCCGGCGCTTGAGATGCAAGTCAACGTCCTGACGTCTCTCGGAGGCGGGAACATGGCCGGACTCAACAAGAGACCACAAATAGCGAACCAGCAGGCGTTTGAAGCTGTGATGCGCGCCTACGAAGCCGCCGCACGAGAGCAGACGGCGAAGTAGGCCGGCGACAAGGTGCGAGCCGTACCGCAGGCTGGGCTCCGCAAAGCTGCAACACTGAATGGCAGTTTTCGACCGCAGACGCATTACCCGTCGGGATGGGAGCGCAAGCAGGCTCGATGGAATCACGAAGTCAAGCAGGAGAGACGAACTGCGCAGACTGAGCGCAAGACGTGCACCAAGGGCAGACCAGGACGTTGGGACCGTGCGAAGTCGAAGAAGGAGTCCAAAAGCGAAGCAACAACACCAACGCGGAAACGCAACTCGAAGGCAGCCAAGCGGGCCTCCAGTGAAGTAACGAAGCTCATCCGAGTGTCCGATGAAACCCCTTGTCAATACCACCCAACGACTGCGACGCGCGTGCGAAATGTCGGACGCTAGCGTCTGTCAAGAGCATGCGTGACTCAGCCGTGTTTTAAAGGTGAGATGAGAGGCACCGGCTCACTCTGTCAAAGGACTATACTAACGCAACAAGAAGACGAGCTAATGCGAGATAGTGGTACCCGAGCCCGTACGCACTCGACAACCTGCTTCCGTGAGTCAGCCCGAGCTTCCTGGTCTCCAGCTACACTGCCTGTCGCGGTCATTTTTTCAGACTAATATTCTTGTTTTTATTCCAATTTCAATATCCTGTCATCAGCACCTTTTTAGCCCCGGAAGAAGGTGCGTTAGTGGGCCCGTTGAACCGGCCTATCAAGATTGGCTGAGTGTCACGCCTTTGGCGGGTCTGGATCAACCCAATCTGGATCAATAAAAACTGGATCAATATGGCCAAAAAAACTGGATCAACTTTTTGATCCAGTTTTTATTGATCCAGTTTTTTGACCAGGAAAGTTGATCCAGTTTTTTTCAGGTGGGTATACCTGGATCAAACTTTGATCCAGTTTTTTCCTGGTGGGTATACCTGGATCAAAAAAAAACTGGATCAATAAAAACTGGATCAAAAAAAACTGGATCAATATGGCCAAAAAAACTGGATCAAAAAAAAACTGGATCAATGTCATCAAAAAAACTGGATCAAAAAAAGCTGGATCATTATGGTCAAAAAAAAACTGGATCAATTTTTTGATCCAGTTTGTGGTGTTGTGTGGTGGAATTCAATCGCGGGTAACCCCTGAAGCGGAGTATAGCCCCTTGTCGTCAGCATCCTCACGTCACAGCTGATGGTCCTGCCGGCTGCTCGTGGTGGCCACGCGCTGATCTAAAGTGCAGCCTTGTTTGGTCAAGGCTCCCTGCTTCATGTCCCTTGTGCTGCAGGTTGCAACACGTATCTGGGGGCAATCGCCTCTTTTTACACGCGGTGCAGCGGGGTGCAACATGCTTCGTGCATCTTGCCGTCGCATTCTTCGCTCGCCCTGCAGTTGGTCGGGATTGCTGGCTGCTTGCGCCCTTCTCCTGCTCTCTTCCCTTCCACTCCGCTTCCTTCTCCCATGTTGTACTGTAAAAGAGTTCTGGGTGCCTGCTCGCTGCCCATGCCTCGTGTGCCTTCACAAACGGGTTCGCGAGTGTCGTCGTAGCTATGCCAGGGCGCGGCTGGCTCATTGCCCGCAGCACCGTTTCGGTTTGCGCGGCGAGTTCGGCTCGGCACGAGAGGCCTAGCATCACCCCTCCGCCTAGCGCTGTGACGCTGGTGACATTGGAGACATGCCCACAATGCCACGCCACGCCACAGATCCGTGCTACCGCGCTGGTGACCGCTCGGAAAGATTGGCCTTTCGCCAGTGCACTGCTCTTAAACTCGTCGTACTGCGCCCGTATCACTCCTACCTGCGCACCCGTCCCTGCTTGTGCCATGTCCATGGCTGCGTTACTTAACGCGTCCGCATCAACGTTCTTCTTCCGCGGTACGTGTTCCAAGCTGAACTCAAACCGCGGCGACAGGTCGACCATGCTGGCTTTCGCCTGTAGAAAATACGGTCGCAGGTTGGGTTTGCATATAGCCGTCCCGTTTACCGGACCTATCACAACTTGTGAGTCGCCCCTGATCTTTACCGGCCCTCCCACATCGCGTGGTTGCTCCCCGAGCAGTCGTATCCCCGCTATCAGGCCGTTGTATTCGGCCACGTTGTTGGTTGTTCGACCCAAGGGGACCGTTGCTTCCGCCAGTTTTATTCCATCCTTGTACAAAACTGCTCCGGCCCCCGCTACCGCCAGAGCGGTCCCGTTCTGCCTTGAGCCGCCATCGAAATACACGCAAAGGCCCGCAGTGGTTTCTCTGAGGGGAAGAACTGCTCGGGCCGTTGTCGCCTTGGCTGCCGAGGCTGTCGGTGGTTGGATGCGGCGATTCGCCACTTCCGGCAGTCGTACGCCCGTCGTGACTTCGAAGTCAATGGCCAACTCCACGAATGTCACTGTGTGTTCCGATTCGACGTGCGCCCATCGGAGCCTGTTCAGCCACCAGTGCATGGCGTTCCACAATTCGCCGCCGTGCTTCCACTGCTGCGTGATTGTACCGGCATCAATCGTTGGGATGCAGACCCGTCTTGGGCTCAATGTTCTCCACCCCCACGGGTATTGGACCAGACGATGGTGGCGACTTGTCTCCTGCTCTCTCTCATCCCGTATTTGTCTTGCACGCAGTACAGCCAGGAAGTAACGCTGCAGCCCGCTCACGAATTGACATGCTTCGCCATGGTCGAGTGGAACTGGTTGCTGGGCGGGGTCCGTGTCGTGTTTGAACAATGGTGCGACTCCGCAAATGCTAAGGCAGTTAGGCCATGTCGTCCTGTCTACGGAGCCCATGCCGTGCTCCTCCCGTACATTCCCCCAAGCCTCACACTCCCACCACAAGTGCGCCACAGTTTCCCTCTCGTCATTGTTGCAATACGGGCAAGTCGCATTTTGCCCCGTCCTGCCTGTCGTTGCCACGGCTCCTGCTAGTATGGACCGTAACATTCCCTGCTGGTATCCCGTTACACCACTATCGGCTGTTTCGAGGAGATGTCGTGTTACGCTCCCATCCACCCCGTGCTCACACCCTCTCAGGTCTTCCCTTCTGTTGCACATGTTTCTCATCTGTCGGCGCCGTAGCGCCTGGCGTAAGTCGTGCAGCATGATCGCCGTCTGCTTCTCGCTTGCATTGCTCGCGTGGAACACGACCTGCTGTCCTATCTCACTGGTGTACCCGATGACCTCGGGGGTCGTCCACACCCACTCCGCCTGGCTTAGAGAATCTTGCATTAACCTGTGTGGAGACCCAGCCGGTAGCGTCTCTCTGCGCGTCCAAGCCACTTCCGCCAGCGCTCTGATGTGCCGCCACTTCTGCATTTGTCGCACCCAAGTCCGGATTCGTATGTACGCCGGGGCAGTAACTGGGTCCAGCCGGTGCCCGTGGTGGAGCACCTGCATCACCATTTCAACAGCGCGTCGGCTAGGACCAGTCCATAGGGCCGACATGATGGCCTGGCGCATAGTGTTGGACGTTCTGTTGTCTAACTGCATGACGGATATGCCATAGTACATTCTGGCACACGCGGTCATTGACGCCAGCGTTTCACGTGCCGTCGCTGGAACTGGGATCTTCTTAACTCGTTGTAAGTTTGCAATTGCTCCTTCTCTGCGCTGTTGAATCCTGCTCGACAGCTGGCGTCCATGTCCCAACGCGTGAACCATGACCCCAAGACAATCGAAGCTATCCGTCCGTTTGTAGAACCGCGGGGGGTCTTGTGAGACGAAAATATTAGCGTCTTCCTGCCAGCTCATGATTTCCACTAATGGCTGGCGCAACGTCGTTCCAAACGAGTGGGATTTCGCAAGGCAAATCCATAAACCTGTCAATTTTTCGAACTGCACCGTCTTGTTCGCGATCGTCTGCAGGTGATTCGCTTCTCTGGCCGTGGCTGTCACGTCATCTACGTACGATCGCGGACAGCCTTCTTGCGCTACGTGCCTCATCCACACGCTAATCAGCAGCCCTATCAGGATCACACTGATGGCGCAGCCCTGCATGATTCCGTTTGTTGGAATAAATCCTACCCCGACCGTCCCGTTCACTTTAAAATGCCGTTGCATTTGTCGGTATGCGGCTTTCAACGCCCGAAGCACCTTTCGGTTAAACCCAAGCCTCTTCGCGAGTCGCAGTGTGATGTCGATGGGTACCGAGTCGAAGCATTTCTTGAAATCGAACGCGATGCCATGGAGCGGGCGTCCCATGAGATGCGCCTCTTCGATCTCGGCTGCCAGATGCCAGAAAAGGTCTTCCGTACTGTGCCCGGGTCTGCATCCATGTAGTCCCTCTGGAGCTAATTCGTCCATCCAGCTTTGCGCATTCTTAGCCCTGATAGCAGCCCATATCCTGTACAGCACCGGTGCCACTGAGATCGGTCGTTGGGACAATGGATCCCCAGTACTCTTCGGTTTCGGTATCAGCGAGACGAGAGCGTGCATCAGTTCTTCCGGCCATTCTCCGCTTTCTTCCACCTCGTTGAGCACCCGTGCAAACCCTTCCAAAAGCGAGTTCGGTAGCTGTTGCAGCTCGTGGATCCTCCACCCGTGCATCCCGGCCGAGGCTGACTTCTTCATCTTCGCCAGCGCTGCTCTCACATCCCCCACCGTGATCGACTCGCACTCCATTTCGGCCCTGTCCGGCAAGACGGGGCTGTACATTCGCAGGAACCGTCCCCAGCACGGTTCCTCCTGCGTTGCGTATCGTTGAAATATTCCGCCCCACGCCTTCTCGCCCCTCAAGATCTCGTCTATCTCCGCTGCGTTCGCCGTCAGGGTTTTGTCCTCTCGCTGCAGGAAAGTCAACGGTGAGGAGTATCTGTCGGCGATGTAATCGAACACTAAGCCCCTTCCGTGCGCCCAAGCTTCCTGCATCTTATGCGTCCACTGTGTTTTTCTGTGCCGCCTGAGCGCAGTGAACGCTGCCTTTTGGGATCCCTCCAGGTCCGCCAAGGCGCTCTGGAGTGCTTGTAGCTCGGAAAGATCGGCTGTCATCACGATGTTGGCAACTGCCTCCGGGATGTAACCTCGTCCTACTCTCTTTCGTGCGGCATCTCTCGCGTTCTCTTCTCGCCTCGTTAGCGGATACGGTATGCCAGCACTCAGACGCTCCCGGCCTGCTTGCACCAACGTCCGCAGGTGCCCCAACAGCTCGTCTCGTGCACGTGTTTGCTTGGTGGAGGCACCCCTTGTTGACGAGTGTTGGAACTTACTAGCAAGCCGTGAGTCGCTGACAGCTTGGTTCCCACGTCCTGTGTACGCCCTAGACGGCAATGCGAGCTCGTGCCTGTGCAACATGAGAAGGTAGCCCTCTGCTTGTTGCGATAGCTCCTTCAAACTCATCGCTCCCGTTAGAGCCTCTTGTGCTTCCCTGGCGAACACTTCTAAGCCACTCTTTTCTTCCTGGTTTAGCTTGGGGTACGCCCGAGGAAATGCGGCCGGGAGTATTGCACGCCTGTGACGCTCTCGGAATGCCTGCTGGCGTATCGTTACGTACATCGGTGCATGCGTGTAGAATTCGCTGTCTTTCCTCTCTACTGTGAAGACTTTGCTGATGGCAGGTGCCGCACATGCATTCGCGAGGCACAAGTCTATCCTGCTCCCTCCTGTCGTATTCGGCGCCCAACATGTGCACGGTGGTTCTTCGCCTTGGCCTACCGCGTAAGCGGCTGCCGCATCTGCCCACCTTCCCGACCGGCACGCTGCAGCTAGAACTGAACTGGTCTCTGTTGTGCAGTTGTAGTCTCCTACTACCAGAGTCGGCACCTGTCCCAGACCTGCCGCTACGCCCAGCACCTCTGATACCAGCTGTTCCCTTTCCCTTTGCACCTGCACGCTATTTCCACTCTGCCCGTACAACGAGAATATGTGTAGTGCCGTTCTGCCGTCCCCCAGGGCTACGGCGACGTGCACAACGCGAGTCGATGCCACCACTCTCTTCTCAGACTCTTCTACCGCCGCTACCCGCTGTGCTGCGAGGTGCTGCCGGGTCATCACTGCCACTCCACCCGGTCTCCTTTGCCACCTCCCGTCTCTACCTTCCACCATCGTCACGTCGTCGCCCCAGTGTACGTTCCATCCGTACGCCGCGAGAAAAGAGCTCATATAGGCTTTTTCCACCTTTGTAACGCGGGTCTCTTGCAGAACTACTATATCTGCTTTGAGCAGGGCCACCACCAACAGTTTCTCCGTGTCCAAGGACGTCACGTTTATGGTGACGATAATCAGGTCGTCGTCCTGCGAGCGCGATGTTTCTTCTGCTTTCGCCTCGGCGACGCGACGCCCCTGGATGCGTGCTGGTGGGGCCGCGCTGACGGGTATCTTTACTGCCCTGCCGTTCGATTCGGACCGCCGGGCTCGTCCTTGCCCGATGAACAGGTCATTAAGCGGCAATGTGTTTTGCTCAGCCTGCTCTAGCTTCCGCAGGCTGGCGTGTGGGAGCTGAACGCTGTCGTAGTGCTGCGGGAGGTACGTGACTACGACGGTTCTTTCCGCTCCTTCCGTGGTCCACCGTTGGATGGCACCGCGCCGTTCTGCGTTGATGACCCATATGCTGCACCGTAGCACTTCGGCCGCCGCACACAACGTCACCTCATCGCCATATGTGCCGTTGAGCCTCATCCTGGCTATGTATGGGGCTAGCTCCTCCCCGACCATCGCTTCCCAGTACCTGGCGGTATTTGTCTCGATGTTTGCCACCACCCTTTCCCTCAACGAACCGGCATCAATATTCCCGTAGCCTTCTGCGATTGCGGAGAACTGACAGTTTCCATCCCCTGGTACGTGTGTGATTCTCGCACACATGCTGCGCGCCGTCTGCTCCAACCACTCGTGGTTGCGAGGGTACTGTCCTCCACCGTCTTCTCTTCCTCCCCCAACCATGCGTTGTTGCTTGCTAGCGAAGTCTGTGGCCACAGCTGGTCTCCCGGAGGTGAGTCATACCCGCGGTTTCATGTAGTCGGTAATTTTCTTTCCTGCTGGCCTCTTTGCCTGGGAGAGTGGCTCCTGAGACTTCGATGTCGAGGTCGAGCGCGTAACCGCCCTCCTCCTTTTCCCTCCAACCGACGCAGCCGCTGCATGGGGAGGAGATGCTTCCCGCTTCTCTCTTTCCTCGGACCGCTTGTTCGACGCCTGGACCTGCTCCTGCAGACTCCCCAACAGGGTGGTGAGCTCCTCCACTTTTCTCGACAGTAGCTTGTTCTGCTCGACCACCTCTCGCGTCGCCCCTCGTTCTTCCTCTGCTGCCTTGGCTGCTCTCTCGAGCTTTGCATTGAGCCGCTGGTTCTCTCCCCGGAGTTGTTCCAGTTGATGTTCTACTTCCTCCCCTTCTTGCGGCTTCTTCTGCTTACCCCGCTTACCTTCTGCGTTCCCTTTCTTCCCCGAGGCAGCGGCTTGCGCGTACGTTTCACTTATCGGCGACGATGCGTCCTTTAGACCCTTGTCGCCCTCGGCGCCTTTCCCGTTCTGGACTCCAGCGGCTGCCGGCTGCTGTTCAATTGGAACGACTCCTGACGCGGCCTCCTTTTCACGCCCGGCGTTGCTCCATTCCTTCTCCGCCTGCTTCATTCCATAATGCTGGACGAACTCCTTCCAGGTGTACGACTCGTCCTCCCTGGCTGTTCCGCGCTCGCCAGGGTCTTTCCTTCTCTCCTGCGCGATGGCCTGTACCCAACGCTGGTCCGTCTCCGTTCTGTACCTTGTCGTGGATACGAGGATTCGGGCCTTTGCGCCTTCGACTCCAAACTCCCATGTAGGTGGGTCCTGACCCCTCACGACCGCAAGAATCCCCCCTCGCTTCGGTATGGCCCTGATGATCGTGGCGTCGGCCCACCCCGCGGTCCGCAGAAACAATTCTGCCTGTCCGGCCGTTGTCCCCCTGTCGAAGCCGGACACGTCATACAACCTACCCTGCTGTTTGGGGACCGCCGCCCCCGCTGCTTCCTTTCGGGCGCGGTCCTCGTCCTCTGTCTTTACCCGAAGCCCGAGACCTTTCTTGTTGACCGCAAGCCTGATCACGAGGCCCGGCCTGTCACGTGCGAATGCCTGCGCCTCTTCCAACTTCGTGCCGGTGGACAACCACACGACTGGCCCTTCGTCTCCTTTCGGGGCTGCAAAGACGCCGTTACGCCCGGAGGCCTTCGCGAGAGCTGCCGCCCCTTCTTCCGTCGTGCGCACAAGGGCACCGAAAAAACGCGTCGGGTCATCGAAGCGGCCCCGTGTCTCCACTCCGGTGATGGAGATGCTGCCAGCTCCCGTCTCCGCGGCATGCTTCCTGAGATATCCCCTCAGGTCTCTTGCAGCCTCCTCCCACTGCGCGTTGGTGGTCTGGCTTTTCGGAATTCGAACCGAGACCTTCCTCTCTTCGCAAACCGGCATCGGCACGGACCTTAAGACCCGCCTCTGCCGGACGTTTTCGTCGCCCAACTGAACGACCCAAGCCGCGACGGCCTCGATTTGTCGTCCTCTCGTGACGACCACGGTTGTTTCTTCCGCTGTCTTCCTGTCCAGGCCTGGGGCTGCTCCCAACACAACTATCGCGCGCGACCCCTTCTTCTTCTTCTTCCCTTCGCCAGCTATTGCGGCGATGGCCCGCCTGACGTCGGCTATCGCTACCCCTTCCTCTTCTCCCTCGATCAGCTCGTTGACGTCGAGGATCGGAGTCGACCAGTCTTCAGCCCGCAGTTTAGCTGGGGCTGTTTTCTTGTTGCCGCTAGCCGGCACCCATTGCCAGGGTGCCTCGGTGCTGGTCTGCGTCGGCCGTGTCTCATTTGACTGGACACGTTGCCCAGGACCACCGCTTGGAGGTGCAGACATGTATTTGATGATGATTTTGTGATCGGTTCAAACTTTTTCTCCCAGTCCCGTGGTGTGTGTGTGGGTGTATTGTGAGGTGGAGTGAGTGATGTGGGTGGGTTGAGTGAGGTGTGGGTGGTGTGGGTGTGGGTGAAAGTGGTGTGGGTGGGTGAGTGAGGTGGGTGTGAATGGGTGTGTGGGTGTGGGGTGGGGTGGGTGAGGTGGTTGAGTGGTGTGTGAGGTGGGTGTGTGTGAATGGGTGGTGTGGGTGGGTGTGAGTGGGTGGGTGGGTTGAGTGGTGTGGGTGTGAATGGGTGGTGTGGGTGGGTGTGAGTGGGTGGGTGGGTTGAGTGAGGTGGGTGTGAATGGGTGGTGTGGTGTGGGGTGGGGTGGGTGAGGTGGTGTGGGTGTGAGTGAGGTGGGTGTGTGTGAATGGGTGGTGTGGGTGGGTGTGAGTGGGTGGGTGGGTTGAGTGGTGTGGGTGTGAATGGGTGGGTGTGAGTGGGTGGGTGGGTTGAGTGAGGTGTGAATGGGTGGTGTGGGTGTGGGGTGGGGTGGGTGAGGTGGGTGGTGTGGGGTGAGTGAGGTGGGTGTGTGGGTGGGTGTGAGTGAGGTGGGTGTGAGTGGCTGGTGTGGGTAACATGCAGGGTCAAAACCTTGTGTCTTTTTAAAACGCTCCCGCGGGGCCGATGGACCCCAAAAAAAAAAGTTGGAAAAAAAAATTTCTGCTCAACTTCTGCAAAACTTACTGCAGAGTTTGTTCCAAACTTTTAAAATTCAAAAAACCCAATTTTTTTCCGGAAATTTTTTTTTTTGCCATTTCCAAAAAGACACAAGGTTTTGACCCTGCATGGTAAGAGTGGGGTGGGTGTGAATGGGTGGTGTGGGTAGGATGGTGTGAGTGAGGTGGGTGCAAGTGAGGTGGGTGGGGTGGGTTGAGTGTGGTGCCAATACAGGTCAAACTGGATTTCTGTCTTGATCTTCCCTTTTGGAAGAGACACAGGCTAAACCAGGTTTCTGTCTTGAGGCCACACTTGCCAACACAGGTCAAACTGGATTTCTGTCTTGATCTTCCCTTGGGGAAGAGACACAGGCTAAACCAGGTTTCTGTCTTGAGGCACACCTTTCTGTTATTTTCTTACTCTTCCTTCAACCATTCTTCAATCTTCTGTCTCCTGCTCCCTTTCATTTCTGCTTTGAGTCCCACCAGCACAACAGGACAGTTGAAGTGGACAGCACTTGATTGAATTGATTTGATTTGCCAAGTGACCCTTCTAACAACTTTTTGGTCCAGAAACTGACCAAAAAAGCTGATCAAGTTTTTTTTGACACAGTTTTTTTTGATCCAGTTTTTTTTTGATCCAGTTTTTTTTTGACCCAGTTTTTTTTGATCCAGTTTTTTTTGATCCAGTTTTTTTTGATCCAGTTTTTCTTGATCCAGTTTTTCTTGATCCAGTTTTTTTTGATCCAGTTTTTTTTGATCCAGTTTTTCTTGATCCAGTTTTTTTTGATCCAGTTTTTTTTGATCCAGGTGTACCCACCTGAAAAAAACTGGATCAAAAAAGTTGATCCAGTTTTTATTGATCCAGTTTTTTTTGATCCAGGTGTACCCACCTGAAAAAACTGGATCAAAGTTTGATCCAGTTTTTTGACCAGGAAAGTTGATCCAGTTTTTATTGATCCAGTTTTTTTTGATCCAGTTTTTTTTGATCCAGTTTTTTTTGATCCAGTTTTTCTTGATCCAGTTTTTCTTGATCCAGTTTTTTTTGATCCAGTTTTTTTTGATCCAGTTTTTCTTGATCCAGTTTTTTTTGATCCAGTTTTTTTTGATCCAGGTGTACCCACCTGAAAAAAACTGGATCAAAAAAGTTGATCCAGTTTTTATTGATCCAGTTTTTTTTGATCCAGGTGTACCCACCTGAAAAAAACTGGATCAAAAAAGTTGATCCAGTTTTTATTGATCCAGTTTTTTTTGATCCAGGTGTACCCACCTGAAAAAAACTGGATCAAAGTTTGATCCAGTTTTTTGACCAGGAAAGTTGATCCAGTTTTTATTGATCCAGTTTTTTTTGATCCAGTTTTTTTTGATCCAGTTTTTATTGATCCAGATTGGGTTGATCCAGACCCGCCACGCCTTTAATCAATTACTGCAGTACCCCCCCAATTCACCCAAATGTTGATCGAGTGTAATCGAGCGTAATCGAGTGTAATCGAGTGTAATCGACGCGTAATCGAGCTAAAGTCACTTTCAGGGGGGCTAGGTGAATTGGCTCAAGACACAAGGTTTTGACCCTGCATGATATAGGGGTCATATAGGGGTCATATAGGGGTCATATGGGGGTCATATCATGGCTGGTCTTCACTTTGGCTCATCTTCACTTTGTCTCCAGGATACAAAGTGAAGATCCTGCCCCGGATACATTATTAAAAAACGCTCCCGCGGGCCCGATGGAGCCCTAAAAAGTTTTTCGGAAAAAAAAAAAATTTCTCAACTTCCTCAAAAATTACTGCAGAGTTTGTTCCAAACTTTTAAAATTCAAGAAACCCATTTTTTTTCTGGAAATTTTTTTTTGGCCATTTCCAAAAAGACACAAGGTTCTGACCCTGCATGTTAGAATCCAAAGTGAAGATTTTTAGTCGAAAAAATCTTCACTTTGTATCTGGTCAAAATGTCTCTAGCAGGTCTCTAACACTCAACAGCTCAGTCAGAAGACTGTCCAGGCCTTGTGACCCTGGATGGCGTTTTACCCTGCCCCCTCTCCCTCCCTCCCCCTGCAACCTCCTTCTGCAACAACACGAACGGGAATGGAGAGCACTTTCGTTTTCAGCCAATAAGAAATGTGCCAAGGTACAAAGTGAAGATCTCCAAAGTGAAGATCCAGTTTGGATACAAAGTGAAGATTTTTCGACTTAAAATCTTCACTTTGTATCCAAACTGGATCTTCACTTTGTCTCCAAACAGGATCTTCACTTTGTACCCGGGAGACAAAGTGAAGATTTTTCGACTTAAAATCTTCACTTTGTATCCAAACTGGATCTTCACTTTGTCTCCAAACAGGATCTTCACTTTGTATCCAAACAGGATCTTCACTTTGTACCCAGGAGACAAAGTGAAGATTTTTCGACTTAAAATCTTCACTTTGTCTCCAAACAGGATCTTCACTTTGTATCCTGGGTACAAAGTGAAGATCTCCAAAGTGAAGATCCAGTTTGGATACAAAGTGAAGATTTTTCGACTTAAAATCTTCACTTTGTATCCAAACTGGATCTTCACTTTGTCTCCAAACAGGATCTTCACTTTGTACCCGGGAGACAAAGTGAAGATTTTTCGACTTAAAATCTTCACTTTGTATCCAAACTGGATCTTCACTTTGTATCCAAACAGGATCTTCACTTTGTACCCAGGAGACAAAGTGAAGATTTTTCGACTTAAAATCTTCACTTTGTCTCCAAACAGGATCTTCACTTTGTATCCTGGGTACAAAGTGAAGATCTCCAAAGTGAAGATCCAGTTTGGATACAAAGTGAAGATTTTTCGACTTAAAATCTTCACTTTGTATCCAAACTGGATCTTCACTTTGTCTCCAAACAGGATCTTCACTTTGTATCCAAACAGGATCTTCACTTTGTACCCAGGAGACAAAGTGAAGATTTTTCGACTTAAAATCTTCACTTTGTCTCCAAACAGGATCTTCACTTTGTATCCTGGGTACAAAGTGAAGATCTCCAAAGTGAAGATCCAGTTTGGATACAAAGTGAAGATTTTTCGACTTAAAATCTTCACTTTGTATCCAAACTGGATCTTCACTTTGTCTCCAAACAGGATCTTCACTTTGTATCCAAACAGGATCTTCACTTTGTATCTCGTAGTTTAACTGAGGGAATTCCGATATTGCAAGCATACCTTCACAGGTTCCCCCTCCCCGTTTACTACCAACGATTTAAAAGCTACAGTTTCTGTACTTTATTGGTTCCCCCTCCCCGTTTACACACAACACGTCCCGTTCTTCTTGCCCATCCTCCAAAAATTGTGGCCACCGTATCGCTATCGATCGCGAAGGACAATTTGGCATCTGGGCGCAGTTTAACAGGGTCGTTGGAAGCGTTCAACCTGCATCTTGCCAAGATAAAGCAGGGGAAGGCATACATTTGCTGAGGCTCTGAAGACGACGTGCGTGAAGAGTCAGCACAGATCAACAAGTCGTCCTTCTATTCGTGTACTTAAGCCGCACCGACATCCCGACGTCTGCCGAGACGCTCTCGAACAAACTGCTCACCGGCAAGGAAGTTATCGCTCAAAGGTGCATTGAGGTTTGAAGCGCACTAAAAGGAAAGACAAAAGTAACATCGGAAACACAAGAGTTTAGCACCGAGTTTGCTGGAATATTTTCTATGTCGAGTCCGGAGCCCAACTTTGCTCCATATACCCTGAGTGAGATGCACACCGCACGAGCCAGGGCAGTTTCTCCCTCCGCAACAGCTGGTCAAGGTTTACCAGCCCCGACACAAATGTCGGAACGTATGCTCCTGGATCAGGCAGAGGCGCTCGTCGGCAAGCTAGTGGTATACTCTTGTAAGAGGAAAGACGATGCCTCTGAGTGGACCAAGCATGCCGGAGTGTTAACAAAAGTGGGAGTGTCGGAGGGAGAGACCCCGTACCGTGTGCGATTAAGTGAAGCATTCAACTACTTGCACGGGATTTCATCATTTGATGGCCCAGAAAAAGAGTTTTTGCTACCAGACCCGAATTGGTTGTACAACAGATTAGTCGAGGCCTCTGTGCATCAGACTGAGGCGGCCCAACATGAAATGAATTTATTGCAGCAAACTATGGAAGCACGACTGGCAGGGATGGAAAGGAGATTACGATCGCAACAGGAACAAGAACATGTGAGAAAGGTTGATTTCGATCAAGAATCAGAGGCCCAAATGAAAAGTGCCGATCATACGTGGTCTCATCCTGCTGCAGTAAAGAGTGTAGATGAGTGGAAAGAAATGTTTGAAACGCGTGGCCCAGATGGGTTGTTGTTTGCTTTGCAAGCACAATATGTAAGTGGGTTAACTGGGCTGCAAGGGGGGAAGGATTTGGAAGCTGCCTTTGATCAACTACGGCTTTGGGTAATTGGGTGTGCAATGACTTCAGGTTGGGAATCCACGGCTTTGCTGGAGTTGGGAAACGTCCTGTTGCGCAATTTGCGCGTACATCATTATCATGTACGAGACCGTATCCCACGGGGAGCACTGCTGGACAAATTGAAGTTGTCCAACTCTTCGTCAGACGAAGTAGCGAAAGCGGCGATTGCGATTGGTAAGAAAGGAAAAGGAAAACGGCAATTCTTTTCAGCTTCTGCAAAAGGATACAAGGGACAGGGAAACGCCAGGGCAGAGAGAAATCATTGACTGGCGTTCTTTCTGCCTTCTCCCCCGCCAGTCACGTCGATATTCATACCTCAGTTTGGCAAACAGAAGATCTGCACGGCCAAGAATCCGATTCGCTCACGAAAAGAACTTACAACACTCGGACACCAAATGCGAAAAATGCAGCGCGACGCATTGCCGACAGAATTTGGAGACTCCAACCTACAGCCTCGAAAACAGACAATGAATACCTTTGCCAAGGCTGTGCTCAAAAATCTGGCAGCAGGAATAGGGAGAAAGAGAGCTCACACCAGAGAAGAAGGTGTTACTGCAAACGAAGCAGAAATTCTGCTCCAAGATCTGGTCTCGATTATGTGGGCTCGATCCACAACAGCCCAAAGACGCCACCTGTGGAACAGGTTGGTAAGATGGACTTCAGCCCAGGGATTACCTCTGAACGCCGACTCAGCAGCGCTATTCGTAATGGCAACCCGTGTCAGCCCTCAAGCACAGTTGGCTTATGCGAAAGGAATATCAGCAATGTTGGGGTATTTGGGGCTCGACAATCTCCCTATTTTGAATGTAGCAAGGGCTCTCCGAGCCGTTGGGGGAAACATTCCCATTCGACAGGCATTGCCGATGGACAAGAAGGTTCTCTTGAAGTGGGCGCAAGAGCAGGACCCAGCCCTCTGTTTGGCGGCTCTATTAGCATGGAAGTCGGCGAGCAGGTGGGGAGAAGTCGCAGCTCTGGGATCGTCCCAGTTTCTACTGGTCCAGGAAGAGGAGGTGATTGTGGACTGGGGCACAACCCCGAAAGGAAAACGGGCCAACCCTTTTTCTCCGTCACGCTGGACAGTGATAAAAGGCGACCTGACCAGAGTAATTGCGACACTTGTCCGAAGCTTAGGCAGTTTTCAAAGTCTGACCCAAGTAAGCACGGCCGAGCTAAACGCGCTTTGGAACAAGGATCCTCGAATGCGGCCGTTCTCCGGTCACAGTATCAAGCGAGGAGCTCTTTCACATCTTTTCCAACTGTTGTCTCAAGGTGTCCCTCTACAAGATTGGCTTATAGCGCGTTTAGCGAAACATCAAGGGGCATCGGGTCTTCCCGAAATGACCATAAGATATGGAGGCGATCCAATTGCGTTAGCGCGTGCCCTGAAGACTGGGGAAGTGACGCGATATTTATGAGTTCACACAACAAGCATACTCTGACCCGGCGTGCCCATTGTTCCAGAATCCCGGCAACAGATGAAGAAAGAAACGCTCCACTGCACGCTACAAAGGTGCAACCTTTACAGGTTGAGAAGCTGAAGCTAAGAATGAGGAAATGCGTACGGGAACGTTTTGATCTCGTTTGGAATGCAACTTTTAATCCCCCGTCTTCTCAATCGTTACCAATGAGAGGTATCCGTTCTTCATTCAGTGCTGCTCATGCAGAACAATTGGTGAAGTGTGATATTGCTGCTCCTGCAACGGGACCAGGAACCTTGATGTCTGTACCTTTCACGGTGTTGGAAGAGAAGCCCTCGGGCTTGAGACAGAGGTTTATATTATGGACACGTGAAGCAAATGAAAACTTGAGGGCTTCATACAAAGCTCAGGTGCCGTTAGAACATGTTTCTAAGTACATACATGTAGTATCGAACGAGTGTGCATCCCTGAGGGACTTACGGTGTGGATTCTATCAGGTAGAAATACCTGAGGGTTCGCGGAAGCATTTTCGATACACCGACGATAAAGGCAGATGGTTCGAACTAACCCGGTTGCCTATGGGACACAGTTGTGCTCCAGAACTTATGCACACCCTGACATCAACCATTGGAGGGCACCCGGACTATGTCAAGGAGGAATACAGGGCCCAAGACGTGACTGTCCATACCTGGATAGACAATATTCGTCTAACGGGGAGCGAAAGGTCGGTAAAGGCAGAAACAGCCCGTCTGGACAAGACGGCGCAGGGAGCCGGTGTGACTTGGAAACCGGAGGACAGCGAGGATGCAGCCTCCGTGTATGATTTTATCGGGGTAAGTTTTGACCACACAAAAGGTGAAGTTTCGCCTTCAAAAAGACTCTTGTCAAAGTTAGAGAGCGTGCAGTTTGATAAAGTAACTGCCGGAGAGTTGGAGTCTTTTGGAGGCCGACTCATGCACGCAAGCGCCGTATCAGGGGTACTACTTGGTCGGTTTTGGTTTGCGATTAAGTTCTTGCGGCGAGTCATTAACAGCCTCAACTCCGGGAAAAGAAGCGCTTCCTCTCTTGTAAGTATCCCTCCTTCCGTTCAAAAGGAGTTAAAAGTTTGGCGTGCTGCTGTTGGAAAACCGCTCAAAGTACAAAATATCCTTCCATGCACCCCATTTGATGTTTTTGTTGATGCTTCACTGCGAGGATGGGGCATGGTTGCAATCGACAACACTACTAAGGAAGTAATCGTCGCAGGCAATTCATGGACTGATGCTGAATCCTTGTTGCACATCAACATTCTAGAAGCGTTGGCGTTCCGCAACGCAATATTTGCTCTGCCTCCCGCTTTTCTGAGTAATAACGTTCATTTTAAAGTCGATAACACGACTGTAGCATCCGCAGCAAGGAAGGGTATGTGCATGGCCTCAAAACCCTTAAATGAGGCTATTGTAGCAGCTTTGTCAAGACTGCGTGAAGTGGGGGCCACCTTCACAATTGCTTGGGTGCGCTCTGCGTCGAATATTGCGGATTTACCTTCCCGCATGTCGCCCCAGCTGCTTTCTTCCAGGAATGGAAAGAGGGTAGTTGAACAAGCGTTGCGGAAGTTTTTTACACGCGATGGGGTTCGTTCTCGTTCGGAAGGTTAGGTTCATCCTGCCCGGCCGAGACGATTTCCCCTTCGCTTCTTTACTGCGCGTCCCCTTTCCGTTCACATGCATGCAAGATGGAATTCTCGTAGTTTAACTGAGGGAATTCCGATATTGCAAGCATACCTTCACAGGTTCCCCCTCCCCGTTTACACACAACACGTCCCGTTCTTCTTTTTCCCTCCCTCCCCACCCTGGTTCGTTCTCGTTCGGAAGGTTAGGTTCATCCTGCCCGGCCGAGACGATTTCCCCTTCGCTTCTTTACTGCGCGTCCCCTTTCCGTTCACATGCATGCAAGATGGAATTCCAAACAGGATCTTCACTTTGTACCCGGGAGACAAAGTGAAGATTTTTCGACTTAAAATCTTCACTTTGTCTCCAAACAGGATCTTCACTTTGTATCCTGGATACAAAGTGAAGATCTCCAAAGTGAAGATCCAGTTTGGAGATTTTTCGACTTAAAATCTTCACTTTGTATCCAAACAGGATCTTCACTTTGTACCCGGGAGACAAAGTGAAGATTTTTCGACTTAAAATCTTCACTTTGTCTCCAAACAGGATCTTCACTTTGTATCATGCAGGGTCAAAACCTTGTGTCTTTTTGAAAATAGCAAAAAAAAAATTCCGGAAAAAAATTGGGTTTTTTGAATTTTAAAAGTTTGGAACAAACTCTGCAGTAATTTTCAAACAGGATCTCACTTTGTATCCGGGATGTAAAGTGAAGATCTCTAAAGTGAAGATCCTGTTTGGAGACAAAGTGAAGATGATCCAAAGTGAAGATCAGTAAAGTGAAGATCCAGTCAGGATACAAAGTGAAGATCCAGTTTGGATACAAAGTGAAGATCTTGCCGGAGACAAAGTGAAGATGAGCCAAAGTGAAGACCTGCCCATATCATGCAGGGTCAAAACCTTGTGTCTTTTTAAAACGCTCCCACGAGGCCGATGGACCCCAAAAAAAGGTTTTGAACCTGCATGGTACTGAAGTTTTTTGTAATGGAAATGCCTTGTGCGACTCTAACCGAAGTTTTTCTCAATGAAAATGGCTTGCGACTCTAACTGACGTTTTCTGTGATGGAAATGGCTTGCGACTCTAACCGAAGTTTTTCTCAATGGAAATGGCATGCGACTCTAACCGAAGTTTTTTGTGATGGAAATGGCTTGCGACTCTAACCGAAGTTTTTCTCAATGAAAATGGCTTGCGATTCTAACCAAAGTTTTTTGTATTGAAAATGGCTTGCGACTCTAACCGAAGTTTTTTGTAATGAAAATGGCTTGCGACTCTAACCGAAGTTTTTTGTAATGAAAATGGCTTGCGACTCTAACCGAAGTTTTTTGCAATGAAAATGGCTTGCGACTCTAACCGAAGTTTTTTGTAATGAAAATGGCTTGCGACTCTAACCGAAGTTTTTCTCAATGGAAATGGCTTGCGACTCTAACCGAAGTTTTTCTCAATGAAAATGGCTTGCGACTCTAACCGAAGTTTTTTGTAATGAAAATGCTCTACGCGACTCTAACCGAAGTTTTTCTCAATGAAAATGGCTTGCGACTCTAACCGAAGTTTTTTGTAATGAAAATGCTCTCTCAATGAAAATGGCTTGCGACTCTAACCGAAGTTTTTTGTAATGGAAATGCCTTGTGCGACTCTAACCGAAGAGCTGCCCTCTTTTTGCCCCGCGCATGTGACGAGGGAGCCTAAATTTCCTTGGGACTACAGGGTGCGCCAAACGCGCCGCGCCGCGCCAAACGCGCCAGGCTTGGCGCGCTTGGCGCGCACCACGCCACGCCAAACGCGCCAGGCCCCAGGAGCCACACTGACAGTGGTTTTCGGTCAGATTTGGGCCATTACATTGATGTAGCAGTGGGTTTCTGTGAAATTCGGCCCATTACAGTGATGTAACAGTGGTTTCCCGCCAGATTTGGCCCATTACATTGATGTTACAACAGCGGTTTTCGGTCAGATTTGGGCCATTACATTGATGCAACAGTGGGTTTCCGTCGGAAAATCTTCACCAAAATTTCGGCGAGAGTAGTTGGCCCGCCCGGGTAATTATCCGCTGTCCCTAAGGGCGCAACCCAAAAACGGGCCAAAAAGGTCGAGATAAGGGCGCAACCCAGAAATGGGCAAAAAAGGTATCGATAAAGTCTCATGAGACGGTATCGGGACCGCCGCCATGGAAGACCCATTTGAGCGTGTCAAAGTCAGATTGGGTGGTTGCGCCTTCGGCGCTTTAATCTTTTATTAAGAGAGATCGAACAGATTGTTCACAGTCGACTTCAGCGTATGAGGTCCCTATTTCAGTTCATTTACGTTTCGTTTGCAACACTCACAGTTCGTCTGCTTAGGAGCACTTGATTTCAGTGTATGGAAGACCGCCATGGAAGACCCATTTCAGCGTATTCATGTTTCGTTTGCAACACTAAACAGCCTTCTGCCTTGGAACAGTCGCAATTGCGTGTGCAAAGTTGGATTGGGTGGTTGCGCCTTCGCCGCTGCAATCTTTTATTAAGAGAGATCGACCAGTCGACTTCAGCGTATGAGGTCCCTATTTCAGTTCATTTATGTTTCGTTTGCAACACTCACAGTTCGTCTACTTGATTTCAGTGTATGGAAGACCCATTTCAGCGTGTTCATGTTTCGTTTGCAACACTAAACAGCCGTCTGCCTTGGAACAGTCGCAATTGCGTGTGCAAAGTTGGATTGGGTGGTTGCGCCTTCGGTGCTGCAATCTTTTATTAAGAGAGATCGATCAGTCGACTTCAGCGTATGAGGTCCCTATTTCAGTTCATTTATGTTTCGTTTGCAACACTCACAGTTCGTCTGCGTAGGAGCACTTGATTTCAGTGTATGGAAGACCCATTTCAGCGTGTTCATGTTTCGTTTGCAACACTAAACAGCCGTCTGCCTTGGAACAGTCGCAATTGCGTCTGCAAAGTTGGATTGGGTGGTGCGCCTTCGGCGCTGTAATCTTTTATTAAGAGTGGGTCCCTGTTCGCGCCGCATCCCTTGCACGACCGCCTTCGTCTGGCGAGTTCGGATGGGTGTAGGCGGAGAGTACGCCTTCTGCCGTGCTCGCGTTGTTGTAATTCCCAACAAATGTGGGAACGCGCTCTACCGAGATGGGAAAGTGCGGGATGCCAGCGATGTCCGCAAAATCAGCCCATGCACGAACGGCCGTGAAATATACATGTTTCACCTTTCACCGATGATATCGTCAGATCTCGCACGTGCGCTTCCATGATGGCGAGCGCGTGCGCTCGGGGCTTTTCCTTCAGCACCTCGAACTTCCGCTTGCGGCTCAGCTTCGCGAAACGCGTGTCGGTCTGTCCTGCCCTGTATTCCATCTGGGTCTCAAGGATCTCGATAATCTCGGGACCGGTCGGGTATTCCGTCGATGTTGCCATCGTGTCACGGGTGGGTGGGCGGGGAACTTTTTGTACGTGAGTACAAGTCTTCTTTTCGAAGGTGTTCCTGAGCGGTCGTAGAGGTTGACTAATCGATAATAAAAGAATCTTCATTTTCTTTTCACTTGCTGTAACAGTTAGTGTGGGAAAATGAAGACCTCCTTTTTTTTTTTGCCATTTTCAAAAAGACACAAGGTTTTGACCCTGCATGATAATATTGTAATGGCCCCCTTTGCCGGTCGTGTTGGTTTCCGGGAACCCCAATACAGTCGACAGGAGGTTCAGTGCGGGGTTCGTTTTTCCCGGCTGTACTTGTGCACTCTCATCTGACACGCCAAGACAGCGGACGCTGCTTCTACCTCTTACTTTAGGGCTCCATTGGCCCCGTGGGAGCGTTTTAAAAAGACACAAGGTTTTGACCCTGCATGCTAGAGACATTTTGACCAGATACAAAGTGAAGATTTTTTCGACTAAAAATCTTCACTTTGTATCCAAACAGGATCTTCACTTTAGAGATCTTCACTTTGTATCCAAACAGGATCTTCACTTTGTATCCTGGAGACAAAGTGAAGATGAGCCAAAGTGAAGACCAGCCAGCTGGGGGCACCACTTAACATGCAGGGTCAAAACCTTGTGTCTTTTTGAAAATGGCAAAAAAAAAATTCCGAAAAAAAATTGGGTTTTTTGAATTTTTAAAGTTTGGAACAAACTCTGCAGTAATTTTTGAGGAAGTTGAGCAAAATTTTTTTTTTTCCAAAAAAAATTTTTAGGGCTCCATCGGCCCTGCGGGAGCGTTTTAAAAAGACACAAGGTTTTGACCCTGCATGTTAACCCAACTCCGACCAACCCGTCATATATGTCCGGTTTAATCTGGGTTTTTCTGTAGGGGTGCTCAGGAGGCACCAAAAAATTTCCAAAAATATGGAATTCACCCATTTCGAGCAAATCTTTTCATTGCCGCCCTCGAATGTCAAAAATTCGTCAGCAATGACGATTGAAACCAAGTGGCAAGATTGGGGAAACCCCCGGAAAACCGGCTTTTTCAATGCCTTGTCATCAACAGTCGAAACAATCCAGGAACTTGGGCAGTGAAAAGTACAAAATGTCTGGAAGGAAGCGGGCGGCCACAGATATGGAGAGTGTGGGGTCGACAGAAGAAGAGGACAACGAGGAAGCAGAAGAGGTGGAAGAGGAAGAGGACGAGGAAGAAGAAGAGGATGAAGAAGAGGAAGAGGATGACGATGACGACAACAACAGGTCGGGAAGGACAGTGCGCGAACAAGTGCATCATCTCGACGCCACCGCGCTTGGGCGGGTGACAGTGGTCGACTCTTGCGGGAACTGGGACAGGCAACGGTCGCGACGTGAGTTCGGCGGTATCCGGGGTGTGACACTGCAGCTGCGTGACGAGCAGAGCGGGGTGGAGTGCGGGTACATCGCACTCATGCGAGCGATGGAGGGAAGTTTTGCGATGCCATCGGCATTGAACATTCTCAGCTTCGCCCGCGAACATTTCGACGTGCGTTGCAGGAGTGTGGCACGCTTACCGGAGCTGGACACTTATCAGGTATCGAGCTTCTGCCTCCAACACGGTATCGGATTCCAGCCCAATCCGGAGACAGTGTACACAGCGCTGTACAACTGGGCCGTGCTGAGAGGAACCGGCTCAGTCGAGCGAGGCGAAGACCGACCCCACCCGGCCAACGTCGTGTTCCTGGCCAACCCGCGGGTTCAGAGCGGTGATCTCGGCCACTTTATGAACATTTTTTTTGGCGAGCCACCAAAAGAACAGGCGCCGAAGTCCTCCGCAAAGCCTGCACCGAAGCGCCCCGGCCGGCCACCAAAAGAACAGGCGCCGAAGCCCTCCGCAAAGCCTGCACCGAAGCGCCCCGGCCGACCACGAAAAGGACCGGCACAGAAGCCCCCCGCAAACCCAGCACCGCGAGGCCGCCCACCGAATACTGAGAGCGCTGCGGTCAAGGCAGCAGGTGCAGCGATCAAGTCCTTGTCGTGGAGCAGCAAAGTCGAGCCCAACCTCGAATTCCCTTTCAACGCCAAGAAGACCGGACCGAATCCGTCCTACGACCTTGATGAGGATTCCTCCCCCACTGACATCTTCAGATGCATGTTCACCGACCTGGTGGTCACCCAGATCATTGGGCACATGAGTGTGTATGCTGCAGGGAAAGAGGGTATCTCGTACGAAGCACCCGATATTGCGGAATTTCTTCGCTGGTGTGCTGTCACATACGCGATGGGGTTGTCCGTGAAACAGGATCTCTACTCGTACTGGTCCGTGGACCCTATCGAACAATGCGCGTTTTTTTCTGAAACCATGTCCAGGAAAAGGTGGCACGATATTCACAGGACGCTGCACTTCACAGACCCCCTCAGTGGAAAGAAGGAACACCCGGACCGACTCATCAAGATAAGAGATATTTTCCAGCTTGTGTCTCTCCAATGGCGGGATGTCTATGCTCCCGATAAAGAACTTAGCTTTGATGAGTCGATCATCAAGTACAAAGGTCGTGTCAGCTTCAAGCAATACATGCCCATGAAACGGCATCGATTCGGTTTGAAGTGTTTTGTTCTGGCTGAGTCACAGACTGGTTACACATTGGTATCGTCAGTGTATACCGGTAAGATTGACACGGATACTAACCCTGGCCCCGTGAACGTTGGTGAGCGTGAACTTCTTGCAGCTGCGGCTCTGTATGCATACTCAGGAAGGCACATGTACATGGACAACTACTACACAAGCATTCCCCTCATGCTAAAATTATACACCTTGGGATTCCACGCGGCCGGAACTGTCCGCAAAAATCGGAACGGGATCCCACTTTTTAGCAAGTCCCAAAAGAAGCGCGGCCGCCCATCCCAAGCGGATAAGGCTGCGGCCCCGAAACGCGGCCATTGCCAGTATCGCCAAAGTTCGCCGATCACGTTCTTGGAGTGGGTTGACAAGCGTGAAGTCCGCATGTTGTCAACACTCCCCATTGGAACAACAATGACCGAGCTTGAGCGTCGCTGCAAGGGGGGAAAGCGGTTGAAGGTCAGTAAGCCAGACATCGTGGTTGCTTACAACAAACACATGGGGGGGGTAGATCGCTGCGACCAGTACCTTGCCCGGGCGACACGATTCATGCAGGGCAAACGATGGTATATGAAAGTCTTCTTTTATTTGCTCGAAGTGTCTGCGTTGAACAGTTTTATCTTGTACAAGCGTCTTGGTAAGAATCGCGGGTCCTTACCCTTCAAGGACTTCAGAAAAGAGCTCATCCGCGGGTTACTTGCTGACAACCGCAGTACTGAGGACTTCAGCCCCGGAACGCGCACACCTCGGGCTAGCGACCACCCGTCGCGCCTGGATGGCAAGTTCCATGCCATTCTGGAAACAGACACCCGCGTTGCGTGCAAATGCCATGTTCGTTTGGTCAAGACGAAATATGTCTGCAAAACATGTGGCGTGGCTCTGTGTCCCGCTCCGTGTTTTACCCGGTTTCACACCCTCAAGAACCACCATTACTACGAGCCGGAAACTCCTGGGACCCAGCGCTTGAAGAAACGAGGCGGCCGCCCTTGCAAGCAGGGGCGCCCTCCCACACTCAAAGGAGTGCGTCTGACGTATACCGAGTCTACTGATGAAAGTGACTGCAGTGGCCAGTAGTTGCGTGAACTGCCCACCTGCCCCGTACCTCAATTTCCTGCGTCTTGCCCGTTATCTCGCCATCACTCCAACCCCCTACCCCCGGAACGCACACAAAATGACGTCTGCCGCCTTTCTTCTTCTCTTTTGCTCAAGCCCAACCTAGGAAGGAAATCTAAACCACGCGAGAAAACAAAAGATTGTCAAGGTTGCGGTGAAACGTTGTCGACGAATTAGAGACGGTCATAAGCGAGAAGACGATGACAGACTAGTGCAGCATCATGTCAAAATTTCGCCTTCCAAGGGCGGCAATATGCTTCGAAATCGCAAAATTCCAGCCCCAGAATGCCCAAAAGAGCGAAGGCACTCTATAAAAATGAAAAATAGGAAAAAGTGGAAATTAACCTGTAGGTGCTTGGTCGGAGTTGGGTTAAACTAAGTTTCCCCCCCCCCGGTGAAAAAAACACAGGGGGCTAGTCCCTCAAGGTTTCATTCCCCACTTTGGGAGCCGTACACTCCCCTCTTTACAACTTTCTATTTTCTATTTTGCATCCCTTTCCTAGACGACATCTTCCTCGAAGAAGACTTGATGCAAGCATCAACCATGCATGAGAGGCAGTGCTCTGCCTTAACATTAAACCCCCCTCCCCCCCCCCCCCCCCCAACAGTGCTCACGTGGGCGGTGTCTTCGGACAGAACCTCGTGATGTTCGCATCACAAAACAAAGAAGACAGTGAAATGGTCGTTACCTGGTCGGGTTTCGCTCGCGACCGTTTCCTGAACAATCCTTCACTAAATCCGCGGTTGAATAACCTGGCCTCAGTGGTGCAAGCACCACGCGCTCTTCAAACCCAAGAAACATTTTCACCCCTTTTCTGAAAAATCGGTAAACAATGTTTACCAAAATGTGTTTTACACCTTCCCTATTGAACCACCATAAAGAACCGAGAGAATCGGGGCTCGGCGTCATTTAGAGTGAGGTCTCACTCTAAGTGATGCTGAATGCTCTACTCTTTAGTGACACTGAAGTCTCTAAAGGTTCGCTTACTGGGTTTCCGCCGAAATCTTCCATTTTTCTAATTCTTCTAAGTGACACTGAAGCATTGTTGTTGTTGCATTTTTCAGTCACAGTGGGCAAAAGTGCATGAGTGTCGCTTAGAGTGAGCCTCACTCTACGTGCCCCAACTGTCTATGGGCTCAGAAGGACTAAACACACACTGTTCGCAGCAGCTCTCGTATTGCTGATGCAGTAGAGGTGGTGAACCTTGACGATTCAGGATGGACCTGGACGCGCTCTCTGTGCTGGATCTGCATGCTGATACCTGTCCTTCACCTGCATCAAAGAGAAAACGGGGAAGGGACGAGCGTGAGCTCTTAGCCGGAATTAAAACTTAAAAGTCGTTGCAGCTGGGGGCACCACTTCAAACTTTTAAAAAACAACACTCGTACTATTTACCTAAATAGTACGACTGCATAAATAGTACGAGGGGGGGGGGCTTTACCGAGCTTTTTTGCATGCTCGGCCGCAATACCGACCGGTCCCCACGCGCGGATTCTGCTGCCATACGCCCGTCGAACTGTTGCGACGCGGGCCCTCCACGCCGGCCTTTTTCGGCATACTTCTGCGATCATGCCGAGCGACCGATACGGCAGCACTGTGTACGGGTCGAGCAAGTGGGCCTTGTTGAGAATGCCCAACACGGCCTCCTGCGCCCTATGCAGCATCACCGGGTCCCAGACGCCTCTGAGTAGTGCTGCGGTGAACTTCCCCAGCCCCCGCACCGTCGGGAGCGCGAACTCGGAGCCGTACGTCGCTGCCGGTAGAACCGCCATCGCCGCTAGCCCCGACCTCTGCGCCCTCGAGATCGGTAAGACACCCAACCGTTCGGCCTCCTCTGCACGCTGGACGTAGCGCAGGTCCGTTGTTCTGCGTGTTCGCTTCGTGCCGACCAGACATCCTGAGACGCGTCAGGAGGGTGAGGTCGTTCGCGAATGTTTCGCTCGTCACCCCCCCCACGTCGTCCACTCTGCGCACTACGATTGATAACAGCGCGTTGATGAGGATCACGCTCAGGGGGCAGCCCTGCAGTATCCCGTTGGTGGTGTAAAAGATGTCTCCCAGCCCCATGTGCAACTTGTACCGCCTTCGTAGTCGTGCGTAAACATCGCGCAGCGGTCCGAGAATCCTCTCGTGGAGGCCAATCTCCCCCACCAGCTTCAGCACGACGTCTCGTGGCACTTTGTCAAAGTCTAGGGCCACACCGTACAGCTCCCTTCCCATCAAGAGAGCCTCTTCAATCTGCGAGGTGATTTCAAACACCACGTCCACGGTTCCGTGTTTGGGCCTGAACCCGTGCTGGCTATCTGCTATCCAGCCTTCTTGCCACTGACGACGTCCCTGAGCCTCGTGCTCGCCCACAAGCGATAGACGCTGCTTCTTACCAAGAGGGGGACCTATTATCCTAGGATAATAGGTCGACTGGTTTTGGAGATAAATTTAACTTTCTAATTATTCAGCGGCGGGTTAAATTTTTATGGAAGTGGACCTATCCCCCGCTGTGAGTGTAACAACAGCACACCAAGTGAGAAGACGTGTGGAAACAGTCGTTGCCAACAAGCAAAAACGAGAGTGAAAACGAGAAAAAAGAGCTGTTAAACAAGAGGCTGATCAATGGTTTCTCAAAGACCGCGGTTTGGTGGTGTTTTGTGAACCAGCACACTCTCTCTGCCACCCTGTGGGTGCGCTTTGCTTTGCTGGCGCTGTGAAGAGGACGGCTGAAGCGCTCCTCCTGGCTGGTGCGGACCATTTTCTGTTGTCTCACTCTGTGCACTCAGAATTGGTCGGACCCGGTGCACGTACAACTGGTGCAGATACGGCTGGTATGTCAACCTGTGGGTTGTTCTGTGGCACTTCTTCCCTGACTTCTACCGCATCCAGCAGTGCAGGGGATGAACGTCGGCCAGGCGGCGAAAAAGAACAGGAATCGTGGGAGTGCCTTGTGGTATCGAATCCCTCAGTTATGTTCAAGGGATGAAGCCGGAGGTGACAAAAAATTGCCGGCTTGTGGCAGCCAAGCGTTCATAGCAATGTTGCTTTTCGATCCTTCGATGTTGACTCTTCCTAACCTAGACAAGCAGAATTGTGTACGGGTTGGCTTGTTCACCCACTAACAGAGAACGTGAGCTGGGTTTCGACCGGACAGGTTGAAAACCGAGTGGTTGTCATCCTCTCGGCTGCCATAGTCGGCTCCCATGCGAAAGCACCCTTTGGTGGACCCACGCCTTGAACCACTGCAAGGAAGCTTTTGAAAGGTCACTCTCTGGCGAAACAATACAATAATTCTTGGTCGGCGGGGGAAATACAATAATGTACAATAATCCATTCGTTTCACAACCGTGGTACATGGAAAGTACGTCCATCCCCCAGACCTCATCATTGAAGGCGTGCCTGTTCGTCCCAGCTGCGACTCGAGCATGATTCAGCATTGTCTCTGTACCACAAAGGATTTCTTCCCGTATTGACGAAGGTCGCCCGGAGACTTTAAAACCCCGGATTTTCGAAGCGAACTTTCACTCTAAAAACGACACTTTCGTAGTTTTTACCGCAGTACTGCCACATTTGAAAAAAGGGAATCCACCGTGTGAACGACAGAACAAATCACCGTAATCTAGCAGGACAGGGAAGGCGTAGCAGGACAGGGAAGGCGGGAAACCATGGCTCGCGCGCTGGGATCCGCGCAGAAGAGGCAGTTCATGTCCCCACCCATCTCCCAGGGACTGAAAATGCTCTTCTCGCAATCATTTCGGGGCCGTGCAATTAAGAAGAGAGATCAGCTCCTCCCAGCTATGGGTGAAACATTCGCGACCAACAAAGTCGCTAATAATATATCGCCCTTGGGTAGAAGATTGTTTTCAACTCGTCGAACGCCAGACATTGACGATCCGCGACCTCCGATTATCGGCTGGAAGACGCAAATTATGGATTCCGACGGGTCGCTTCCAATTCTCCCCTACGACAACAAGGAATCCGCGGGCCGCAAGGTGATTCAAGGTTTGTACAAAGACTTCAAAGAGCTGTACAACCAACACAAAAAATATATCCCCCTTTACGGTGGTGGTCCGTGGGATCCTCGTGAGACCAAGGGATCTCGCGCCTTCGTCTGTCAAAGCGCGACAGTAGCCGGAAGCATCAGCTTGGAGAATGGATGCTTCATCTATCGTATGTCTTTCTTCTTCGCATTTGCGAATTATTGACTGCATTTAAACAAGAGCTCGCACATACCAGACCGGCCGTTTTACAGCCCGTCGTTTTGCCGAACACGAGTCTTGCCACCTGGAAACTAGAAGGCGCCCGACGAACGAGTGGTTGGTCGGCACCGTTGCAAAATGCTGCCCATTCATGTTGTAAAAATCACGTTTCTTGCAGCTTCGACGATCATCAGAGGCGATCTGAATAAAGTTTACATCCGTGCGTGGAGTGTGATCATGGAAGGGTGCGTCATTACGACAGACGGACACCCGCGAAACGTGCATCTGCCCGGCCGTGTGTCGAGACTGAACGAAGGTGAGGTCTTCGTGGGCAAGTACAGCTTGATCCACCCGAATTGCATGATCGATTCCGCTTACATTGCCGACTACTGTGAAATCGGCGAATCTTGCAAGGTATGCAACTTTCCACGACGTGTGCTGAAGGGTTCGAGTTCGGCGAGGACGCATTTCGCGTTGCGGATGTTTTGCGGGTTCTGCAAAGAAACCCCACCTGTGTGAAGGCGGCCTGTCTTGTTTCCACGTTTCCTGTTGCTCGTCGTGCTAAACCCCACACTCTACACGCGGGATTCTAAAGCCCCCCCCCCCCCCCCGAGCAACGCTCCGAAGCAAGGACGAAGCGGCGTTTTCGCAAACGGGGATACGTCGTTTCTTCGTCGTGGAGTCGGTCGATGACGTAGCAGTACACATAAAGACGAACTACGCTCGACTGCGCAAAAAAGCGCCACGAACCTTCGACTTCAAAGAGATGTACACGAAGATTCCGCAGAAGCAGATTGTTGACTATGTTATGTCTGCGGTTGCAGAGGCTTTCGAGTACATGAAGTCCGAAAAAGGAGCGAACGTAGAAGCCCAGCGCGCCAAACACCGCTTCGAATTCGGGAAACCAGACGAATCGAACACGACCTCCTACAATGTCGAAGAGATTCGAGCACTGGTCAGCTTCATTGTTGGTAACACCTTCGTCACCAACGGTGGAACATGCTACCAGCAGGTATCCGGAATCCCCATGGGCGGCAATGCAAGCCCAGACCTCGCCAACTTATACTGCTACTGGTGCGAAAAGCAGTACATCGACGGCCTGGTCGCGAAAGGATTGCAAGAAGAGGCCAGGAATCACGCCGACAGCGTCAGATTCATTGACGACTTCCTGACCTGGGGTGTTCGACCACCGCCGGAAGATATCTACGGCATGGAGTATGGTGAAACGTCGAAAGGTGTCGACGACGTAGTCTTTTTGGGGATGCGGATCCGGATGGAGAGGAATGACAAGACGGACTTCATTCGGATGTCTGTCCTGGACAAGGGTGAGGAATTCCCCTGGAATCCGATAAAGTACACCCACGTCGAATCCACGGTACCACGAAACACCGGAACCTCGATCTTCAAAGGCGCACTGATCCGAGCAGCGCGCATCTGCAACAACATGCCAGATCTGAAGGTCGAGGTCATGAAGGTGTACTACAGACTTCGGAACCGAGGATTCTCTGGACGGGAACTCCGGCGCACGTTCGACACGTTCGTGGCACAAACGTACGGAAAGTACGAATTAGATGCGCGAGTGCTGTCACGGTTTCACCACTTCGTCGGAAAGGCCTATGACGAAGGTCGCCCGACCAACGAGGAAAAACCGTACATCAGCATCCGCACGCCGCAACCGCCCGACGGCTCACCGAAACATCCACCCGGGAGAACCTCGCCGCAGTCTACGTCGCCGCACAAATCCGAACCCACCAGCACTACGCACCCTGCGACGAAACCAACAAACCCACCTGGACGCAACGGCATAACGAACATTCGCAACTCATGTTTCTTCGCCGCCAGCGTGCAGTTCCTGGCGCGAAGGACGTCCTTCCGACTACAACTCGCAAACCTAACGCACCTGGACACCAACCAGCAGATGGTGCAGAGGCTGTTCACGGATTTCGACGCAGGCCAAAACATCCACGGTACAATGGCCACACTCCGGAGCCTCGTGTTCAACACGACGGCAGACGACTCCGCGCATCGGGACGTGCACGAACTGCTGACGTGGATACGCTCCTGCGTGACGGGCGACGACGACGACCAAGCTACGGTGACATACTCCCGTTTGACAACGTGCACAATATGCAAAGAGTCTTCACGAGCATCGCCGGCGTCAGAACCGTTCCTGATGCTTGAACTCAAAAACAGGGAGAAGCCCTACACCGAGTCAGTTGAGGATCTGATAAAGAAAGTGCAAAACAAGAGAGCAACCAAAGTGGACGACTTCCCCTGTAGCACCTGTAACAAAAAGACCGTTGGATCCACGAAGGAAGATTACACATTTCCAAAGCAAATGGATGTAACACTGCAACGAGCACAGCTATCGAAAAAAACACGCGAAGAAATAAAAATACCAGCCCGCACCCCGATCCGACAAACCATACTGATCGGTGAAGACTCCTACACGGTAAAAGGCTTCATTATCCACACCGGAAGAGCAACGGCAGGTCATTACTATACCGTGTTAAAGGAAGACGATGAATGGGTATGCTACGACGACCAGCAAGTATCCGTACTCTCATGGGAGGAATGTGCCAGGAGATTCACAACCAATGGCTACGTCATCTCTCTCGAGAAAGCGTAAACACTTTCACCTGGTGGAAGTAGTGCCCCGTGGCGGTTGGTTACGAGCCACAACCCAATTTGTAAACCCCCTTTTTTTAAAGAAAAACGGACGAAGGGAGGAGGAAGTGAAGCCATAGCACATGGTTTCAAACCACGGAGTCCTGGACTCCTTTCCCACACTTCTTCAGCAAGGCAGACGCACAAAAGGACGGTGCCACGGCATGATTCGGCAGCCGCTGCTAAACGAACATCGACGTGGGCGGCATAGAGAAAGAAGAACTACTCTACGGCACCAGAAAGTCCAAAAATACCATGGTAAAGAAAATTAAAGTTAAAATTAGAAGTAAAAGGAGAAAAAAGAAATTGTCGACAACGAAAGAAAAAACAGAAAACGAAAAAAAGAAAAAAAGAAGAAAAAAAGACTCTGCATTCCGCGAAGAAGACTTGATGCTAGCATCAAACACTTAGAGGCAAGTAGCGCCTGAACACGAAACTAAGATTTTCCCCCTCGTAAAACCAGACTCACACCGCAGTCCTGTCTGCAGACACTCAGGTTCCACGCTGATGATGGTCCGCCTTATGTGTCCGTGGCTTAAAGGACCGAAACACGGCGCAGACGGGACCAGTGCGGTGTTGAGCACATACCCATTCCAAGCACGTTCTTGCAATCCCCCCCCCTCGTACTACTTTAGGTGAAAATCATCAGATACTTCCTGAAAAAGCTCAAAGTACACCCCCCAAAGTTTCAGAGTGACTCGTACTATTTAGCCACTATTTAACCACTATTTAACCACCATTTTAGAACCGAGAGAATCGGGGCTCGGTGTCATTTAGAGTGAGGTCTCACTCGAAGTGATACTGAATGCTCACTCTAAGTGACACTGCAACCCCATTTTTCTAAGTGATACTGAACCGCGTTTTTCAGTCCCAGTGGACAAAAGTGCATGAGTGTCACTTAGAGTGAGCCTGACTAAGTGACACATGCCCAAGTGTCTAAAGCCCCCCCCCTTAGGCAGTCGTACTATTTAGGTAAATAGTACGAGTGTTGTTTTTTAAAAGTGTTAAGTGGTGCCCCCAGCTGCAACGACTTTTATGTTTTAATTCCGGTTAAGAGCTCACGCTCGTCCCTTCCCCGGGTTCTCTTTGATGCAGGCATCAGCATGCAGATTCAGCACAGAGAGCGCGTCCAGGTCCATCATCACTGATTCGTCAAGGTTCACCACCTCTACTGCATCAGCAATGCGAGAACTGCTGCGAGCAGTGTGTGTTTAGTCCTGAGCCAATTAGACAGTTGGGCATGTGTCACGTAGAGTGAGGCTTACTCTAAGTGACACTCATGCACTTTTGTCCTTTGTGACTGAAAAATGCGGTTTCAGTGTCACTTAGAATTAGAAAAACGGAAGAATTCGGCAGAACCCAGTAAGCTAACCTTTAGTGATATTTCAGTGTCACTAAAGAGTAGAGCATTCAGCATCACTTAGAGTGAGACCTCACTCTAAATGACGCTGAGCCCCGATTCTGTCGGTTCTAAATGGTGGTTCAATTGTGGTTAAATAGTGGCTAAATAGTACGAGTCACCCTGAAAGTTCGGGGGGTGTACTTTTAGCTTTTTCGGGAAATATCTGATGATTTCACCTAAATAGTACGAGGGGGGGGGCTTTAATGGGCTCAGAAGGACTAAACACACACTGCTCGCAGCTCTCGCATTGCTGATGCAGCAGAGGTGGTGAACCTTGACGAATCAGTGATGATGGACCTGGACGCGCTCTCTGTGCTGGATCTGCATGCTGATACCTGTCCTTCACCTGCATCAAAGAGAAAACGGGGAAGGGACGAGTGTGAGCTCTTAGCCGGAACTAAAACTTAAAAGTCGTTGCGGCTGGGGGCCCCACTTAAAATTTTTAAAAAAACAACACTCGTACTATTTAGCTAAATAGTACGAGTACGAGGGGGGGGGCTTTAGTTTATGGTTAGGATGTATCTGCCTCGTCGACAAAGTGTTGCTATTAGGTGTTGTCAGCACCCGTTGCCACAGGCTGTCGGTATGACGACCATCGCCCACTGTTGACAACAGGGACTCATATGCAGCTCGCAAAGTCTGAGAGAATCCAACTTAAAGGAAGTCCACAATATAACTTTGAGCGAATCCTGCACGCAGTGTTTTTCCTGTGTCCCTGCACGTGAAAAATAATTGATTTTCCGCAGGTATTCAACTTGGCACTGCACTCTCATGTGTGAAGTCGACCACATCCTTTGTTGGTCACAGTTTGGATTTCTGCCCAGACAGCCCGAGACTTCGACGTCCGTTCTTTGTCCGAGGACAACGTTGCAACAATCCAGGAATCCGTCGACGGATTGCGCCGACTATTCGCAAAAGGCAACTTGACAGAGGGTTTTGGATGGCCATGATCTGCCAGGCAGTGTCAACCTTGTAGATGAGGTTCCTCACCCATCTGCCCCCCGCACCCATCTGGCCCGGTCAACCTTGTAGATGAGGTTCCTCAACAAAGAGTCATGAAGTGGCAGTAGTAAGTTGCTTCAGGGGATTAGCTTCTATATCCACATTTGGACTGTCAGTCCAAATGTGGATATATATATATAGAAATTTGGAAAGGCCGCCGAGAAAAAAAGAAATAGAAAATGGGACTACACCACCACCAAGCCCCGGCAGAGTGGCCAATGTGCAATCTGAGGCCTCTCAGGTCCCAGCCTTGTCGTGAAGATACGTCGCGTCACGCTGTATTGAGCCTATTTCCTGGGCTGCAGGTCTTTCGGAGAATTCGGCGAATACAATGTATCGAATGGGTCGGCGGGTGTGAGGCAACTTCTGTTCGCGCTGCCCTTGCGACAGGGTGGTGGAGGAGGGAGCAAGTTAGCTTGGATGTCTGCGCATGATGGACAAACCCATTACTTCGGGCCTGGAAATTTGGTGTACCATACCGCATTTTTCCCGGCTCGCTACGCGAGCCGAAAAATTGATTATTTGTATTTGAAGAACACTGGGTGAAGATGACCGCTACACTACATTGGGCCAGACCATTAATCAGAGTGCGTAGTGTGTAACTCCGTTCTTCTACTGTAACTGGGGTTCCAGTCGGCAAATCCTGGCTGTTGCTTACCGCCGCGACACCGGGGGTGGATGCCGGAGAGCAGGCAGAGATGTGCAACACTAGCAAGTGAGCCCCCAAAGTGCAGAAACCGCTGCAAAAACAGTGAAACGCAAAAGGCGGTCCAAATTTGGTGGTCCCAAGTTGGAAAATGGGCCGGAGACCAAGCTGATGCCCTGAGTAAGTTCTTAAAATTTAAAAAATGACAGCTCGGCTACAACTCGATCATGGAACTTGGATCTTCCCTTGAGCCTGGCACCGTTCTGTTGGCTCACCAACGAGTCCCGCGTTTTGAGGTTTGGGTTTCTTTTTCTATTCACGACTCGCGCAGGGATCTTGTTTGAATTAAATGCCTCTTGGGCATATTGTATTTTAAGCCAGTGAGCGTGGTGACACGTCTTCGTTGGTGGTATTAGCGATTGTCCACAACCTCTACGTAAGTTCGTCTTCCTCTCCAGCGAGCGTGCCCTAGTGTCGCGCCCAAAAGCGACCCACTGGTTGCTCGAACAGACGTCCTTTCATCCAGGCCAGGAACAGAAGGCATCGCCTACTCTCTCACGGCGGGTGGAATTCTCTTTATGTTTTATGTGAGGATTGCGACCTACAAAAATCAATACTCTACAGTTGCACCTTGAACAGCCATTTCACTCCAGCTCGTCTGGTCGGCCCGATGGTCATGAAGACTCGGTACGCCAGAGCGATTATTCGAGCATTTTGGAGGTGACAAATGCGAAATTGCATCGCCTACCGTCCTCGAGTTTGGCTGCCCACGTGCCTTCGGCGAGGCCCTCTCATGCTCCAACTCGGTTTGATCGACAGTTAGAAGTTTACTGTCTCGTGTGAGATTGTTGGAGTACTGGGGAACGCCGATGCTTCCCCCACACGTTCTGGTTCCGTGAACTCAACCGGAGACCCTAAAACCGAACCTTTAAACGTTAAAAGTTTCTAGAGCTGCACCAGGCCGTACCGTATCTTTGCAGTTGGTCCACCTCCATGCCACCACCGCCACTGCAGCCGCATAGTGGGCCTTTTTGGGCAAAAAAGGTCCGAGGTTTTCGCCGGGTGTTCAAACCGTGTTTTGTTGAAACAATCTCTGGTGTCATGAAAGGCGTCGGTATTTTCCTCAGCGGGTGCCTAACAGTAGTACGCGGCTTTGCACCTCTGATTACACAAATCCACAGATCTGGGGCGGTAACCCGGGACGAAAAGTTGGCTACCGGGAAAAGAACCTCTTACCTTTTTACGGCTACGTGGAGGCCGTCATACTGAACCAGGCGAAAGGCCTGGTGAACGAATTGCCTATCGACGCGAACTACGTAGCAGCCACCCGAAGTAGCGAACGTATGGAGAACACCTTCGACCGGCTCATCATGAAGAATGCCGGAAACCTTCCGGAAAAGGTTCAAGAGTACATCGACAAGGGTACTCGGGAAATCCCGCTCTGGGAGGAATTCAAGGTATGCTGTTGCATCTTTTCGTTTGTGTTCTGGCAGGCTGGTAAGAGGAAGCCACGGTGGGCGCAAAGTTCAGAGTCTGTCTATCTGCCGCCGATAATCTGAGACCGCAAAACCGTGCTACAAAATTTTCAGCTTGGCAAATCCTAAATCGCTGTAAGACTCTAACCGAGCCAAACGCACACCTGGAAGGGACGCTCAGGGCACATCATCTTGTATAACATGCAGGGTCAAAACCTTGTGTCTTTTTGGAAATGGCCAAAAAAAAATTTCCAGAAAAAAAAATGGATTTTTTGAATTTTAAAAGTTTGGAACAAACTCTGCAGTAATTTTTGAGGAAGTTGAGCAAATTTTTTTTTTCCAAAAAAATTTTTAGGGCTCCATCGGCCCCGCGGGAGCGTTTTAAAAAGACACAAGATTTTGACCCTGCATGATAACGCGAGTTTTTGATGTGCACACTACCGCCACCCAACTGATCGAACCCACTCAAATGCAGAATTTGTCGCGTGTTAACACGCGGCCTGGCGCCAAGAGAGGCCACGACTGGACTATCGATCCGAACAAGGCGAGATGGATGGACCACTACTAGTCCGAGCTGCGTCGCCCCACTCCCCGCCATGAACAGTAATGAATTGGTGGTCGGGGTTGTATTATTAGCCTGTTCGTACTGCGTACGAGATGCCTTGTTCAGCAGGCCCTCCCCAGCAGTACATAGGAACGGACAGCTTCTCGCGGAGAAGCGTCAACGCAGGTGGCGCAAGGTACGAATCAGAGGCGAGACGGACAGGGGACTCGTTCGCCACTTATTTATTAAGCATTCGGGCGATGCGTGAGGGACTTGCGTGGCTACGCAACTCGATGAGTACTTGCCGTACCAACCTGTGTGACACGCTTCGGGTACGTGTGTCCCCTTTTTGCGCGCTTTTTGGACAGGCCTCCGGGAGATATTTAGCCTTAGCAGAGGGATACCTGCGGATTAGCTCAGCATTCCGATGCTTGTGTACACCCTGTCTCGTCGAGCCAACGCGGCCATCGAAAGATCTTTTTCGTTTGCTGCCCCTCTTTTTAGACCAACCATGTTGGTCGGGGGTGTTTGGCCTTCTTATACGATACGTCGTGCCATCCCCCTTTGCGAAGTCGTCTTTTGCAGTGAGGAAAAGACAGAAACAACCACGGGAGATCGATGCCCGCCAGTCTGGGCGTCCGACCTCCATTGTTCGCGGAAGGATAGCCGCCAAAGCACACAAACCACTTCTCTCCTTGATGAGAACAGCCGTAGAGGAAGTCAAAGGTTCCCAAAGTGCACAATCGGTCGGCGTGCAACGGCCTCGGAACAGACCCGGAGACGCAGTGTTCTACAAGTTCCGCCCAGCTGGTTGGCTGTAGCTCCGTCGGCTCACCCACTTTAACGTTCCCAACCACGCACAATCGAAGCAGGATGTAACCTGTATTAGAGGCCCACGCCAGTCTAATCGCTGGAACTTGATAGAACAGCCTAGCTTTTCTCTGCGACCAGTATCCCACTTCGCGGATGGTGTGGCCCGAGTTGCTCGCACTCATGCTCGCTTGCCGTTGTGTTGCGTTCTCCGACGTCTTCGAAGCATGCCCAGTCCATCGTGTTTGTACTTCCCTCTACGTTTCCGGTTTTCGCTTTTTCGACTGCGCATCTAGCTCCCATAATCTCTTGCTTTTGACATTGTCTGCGATGGGGTTGTCATGCCGAATGCTTCTTCTTCATGCATTCACCAATGACTCTCCTTAGCAGGTAGCACGTTCAATGCGGGACGAGAATGGATTCTGATACGCAAAGCTGCGGTTGCGGTCTTGGAAGTGAAGTACTACGCTTAGTGCTTCGGTTGTCGCATGAGCCCACCTGAACTGGAATTTGGATGATGTCCACGCCCCCCCCTGCGTTGTCGCATCACGTGTGGATTCGTAGCAAACCCATCGTGATCAGTCGCTCGTGACCGAGCGTAGCACCTGGCAAACCGCAGCGGCTGGTAGGTGTTTCCAACTACTGCTTCGGTTTCTACGGGTAGTATCCTCATCCTTCTGGTTCTTTACGTGTCCTTACAACATATTATTCTTACTCGCCCATATTGGGGTCTCGCTTCCCCCCCAACTCGTTCTTGCTTTGTTCTTTTCTTAATACCTCTTTCATTTTTCTAAAACTTCACGGTTTTTCTTTCCCCGCTTTCACCTTCGTTCGTTCGCTCGCGTATTCGTCGTCACAAAAAAATTATATCAAAACAAGTCTTTCTTCGTTCCCGTTATTAAGGAGGGCAGGAACCACGCAGGAGTTCATGCTGTCGCTTTCTGTTGCTCCTTGCGAGCTCATGTCGGAAGAAAGCCCAACACGACGCGTGTAGAACCGTTGAAGCACAACCCCCAACGTGTGCGTCTTTTGACAGCTTGCCTATGCAGCTGTGCCTTTGTGTTGCCCTGATTGCGGCGATTTTGTCAGCTGCTGTAAGATGGAGCACGCTCGACTACCTCAACCTTGACGTAAAGCCTTTCCACAGTGTGAACGTAGCAGAGTGTGGAGTGGAGGGGCGGCGAAAAGGTGGAGGGCGTAAAGGGGGGGTGGCGCGCAGGGAGGTATGTCGGCGGAAGAAGAGAGGGAGGGAGCCGCAGCGGGCGCCCCACCGGCAGAGGTAGGAGCATCGAACCGGCGGTGTAAGCTGTACCAGTCCACTGGATTCGAATGGATCGCGGTAGGTGTAGGGCATGCGTCCGTCGAGCTCAAGGAGGAAGGTGGCGGCAAGCTGCTCCTTATCGATGAAGCAGACGCCCGGAATTTGTGGATCACACACGCGATCGAACCGGGTACTGCGCAAAACTACCAGCACCAGCAAGACACCCTCATCCTGTTCACCAACAGGCACACGCAGGAGGAGTACGGACTGTCATTCGAGGAACCCACCGGTTGCATGGCGGTCTGGGAGGCTCTGATGTCGGCTGCGGCGGACGGTGAAATGATGGACGCGATCGACATCTTTTTACCGAACCCCACCGAGGAAAATCTGGAGGAGATTGCAAACAGCCTAAAGTACCTGCTGGGCCTGGGACGCGGGAAGGAGCCGGTGATCCAGCAGCTACTCGACGGGTACATTCTCCAGTTGTTCACGCTGTACGAAGAGGTGGAGAAACAGGAGAAGATCGCGTCCCTGCACCTCATCTGGCGGATCTTCAGGGATATCTTCCTGTTCAACAGCGCCGAAGTCCTCAAGTTCGTGCTGGCCAACGAGAACATCGCGCGCGTCATCGCCTGTTTCGAGTACAACCCGAACCGACCAGGCAAACGAATGAACCATCGCGCCTTCCTCGCCTCCGTGCGCTTCCGCAACCCACTCAACTTCGACCACGGACTGACCGACCGGATCCGGCAGCTGTATCTCATTCAGTACCTGAAGGAGTCCGTCGTCGCTTCGGTACTCGAAGAGCCCGTGCAGGAAAGCATCAACCTATACCACCTGTACTGCCGGAACGACCTCCTCAAAGCTCTCGCTTGCGATGATGGCTACATAGCCGCTCTGTTCAACACGCTGCAAGATCCGGATGCCTCTGACGATCAAAGGGAAGCGCTCATCCTCCTTACTCAGGACATCGTTGTCTCCACCAAGACGCTGCCCGTCCAGCACAAGGTGGAGTTCTTCGAGTTTCTCGTCAAGCGCGGGTTGCTCAACGTGCTCACCGCCTGCATCCCGCATTCGAACCCCAGGGTGCGAGGGGCGTCAGCCGACATCTTGTGGAACCTGGATATCAACCTCATCCGCACGTTCTCCCTCTCCGAATCAGAGAAGTCCGCCGGGTGCCCGCTGCTCCGCGTCATCTTCACGCAGTTCATCAACGAGGACATCGAGGGCCTGCAGCACCAGTGGCAGGAGGGCATTGTGCGCCCTCTCGTCGAAGTGCACAGCCAAAAGTACTCTTACGCTACCGCGGTATCCAGCCTTTCTTCTCAACAAACGATCGCTGTGGCGTTTGTTTCCCTGAGACGAGAGGGTCTCCCGCATGCCGAATCGATCAACCCTAGCTCTCCTTTCTCTACACAGGTTGCAAGCCTCGTATGCCAACATGCAGTGAACCTGCACAGCAACATCATTGCCAAAGGTTTCAGTTGAGAGCGAATCAAACTGAGGTTTCTACGAACAGCCCGACCACGGGCAAGGAAAGAATGCATGCACTCTGCAGGAACATTTTGGACTGAAATGATGAACGATTAGCAAGACAAGTTGTTGGTTGCGTGTACAGGGTTAAATCCTCTGGGGAACGTGTCAGTTAGACTTAGGCGGACAATGTCCGGCATGGGGAGGGGGGTCTCAGGCCATATTTTTTATGGTTTGCCGTGCCGGCGCATGTCCGCCACCGGGATAAAGAGGGGGGGGTGGAGGGGGCGAGGGGCGTCGGCCACAATATCCTAGGGCAAAGCAATGCCGTCATCTGTCCGCCAAAAAATATAAAGGTGGGAGAGGGGGGGGTTCTCCCAATGTAGGCAAAAAACCGAATCCTGGAGCAAAAAAAACAGCAAAAAAAACAAGGCCCTCTTGGTGCGGGCAAAAAACAAAAAAACGCAAAAAAAAACAAAAAAACAAGGCCCTCCTGGTGAACCCAAATACTCGTGCACACGCCCGGCCGAACCTTGCTACACCGCACCTGGCCTGCACGTGGAAGACCCTGGCTCACCCGAGCCAGCAAGAGCGCACCAGCAGACCACCAGGACAAAAAAAACACAAACCTCCAGAGCAAAAAAACAGCGAAAAAATAAAAAGAAAATAGCGGGTAGGGTGCCAACATTGGGTTCTCCGCTATGCCGGCAAGCGTCCGTCAAAGTCTAACTGACACGTTCCCTTGGTGGGTTTCCCCGCATCAACACTTTTCAGGCGGCTTCGTTTCAATATCTTGTGTGCAGCCGTTGTTCCTGAAAGGTTCCCTTCAGCACCTGTCTGTTAACAACAAAGGGACAAGGCATGATCGTCAAAGTCTAATCAAATGAAGAGCGTGCGCATTCACGTGACACAAAAAAGTGCAACCTCAAAAGTAACCGAACTCGCCCAACAATCCATCTAACCCGTGCAGACCGACCCTTCGGCCCTTGACATGCCGCCGGAATTCATGTCGGTTCTTTATGAGCGCCTGCCCCCCAATCTTCCGAACACGCTGCAGGCACCACCTTTGATCGACCTCGTATGTCGTTTCCTTTCGTTTGTTAGCAGTAGCTGTTCGCACAAAACCAAGGGGCTTCCAGCCAACATTTACCTTCACGCGCTTAAACTCAACCGCGACTGTGAACACTTTCGACCACCCGCCCCTCATCATGGCCAGACAACGAAAACCACAAAAGGAAAGAGTTGAAGAGAGAACGAACCCTAAACCTGAAAGGGCTATAAATAAGATGGGCCGTGCCCACCCAGCGTAGGAAATGAAAGGACGATTCGAATGCTCTTCGAGTTTATCAAGCAACCTCGGCAGCAGAAAGCAACGAACTCACTTTCAACCACAGTTCTTCCACCCTGTGATATATCACCCGCTGATCATTGAGAACGCAGCGATGGTGCCGCCGACAGCGAAGCAGTTCTTGGACCTGCGCCGAGCGAACACAGTGCTGTATCTCACGCTTCCCATCATCTCCTGCTGCGTTCTCGGGCACACCGTGCGCATGAACACCTACCTGCTGGCGAAGAACGTGCCGCAAAAAATTATCTCGCTTCTCTCTCACCGAAGTAAGCTTCCCATCCAGCTCATCCTTTCGATCATTTGGTTCATCAAAGCCTTGGTCGCAAGTTTGGATGAGTGCATGTTCAAGCACATCATCAAACACAATCTTCTCGACCCTCTCTTCAAGCTGCTGAAGGTATCCAGAAACTTTTCTTCTTTCCTACCTACTTTGATCATAGGTGTCACGGCAAGTTTTGGCAGCCGCTGCTTAGCAGTGCATGCTAATCCATGTGGTTCATGTACTTACAAAAGAACTCAATGCTTAACAAGTGTGCAAGACGGCGGCGGCGTGTTGCCGCAGCGGGCATCATGCCTGCCGCACGCATGGCAGAGGAACCTGCCAAGAGTGCAAAAGGCTCCCTACGCTGACGCAGAGGCGACCGGCGGCATGTTGCAGCCGCGGCCACCACCAGTCCAACAAGCCGAACGTCCAGTCAACCCCCGGACGCAACAAGAAGAAGAGGCCCTCCTCACCCACCCAGGTGGGTGTACAGCGGGAAACGCCAGTAGGAAAGCGAGCGGCGCGAGCGGCGCGAGCGCCGCTCGCGGCAACGAAAAAGGAGACGGCGACGACCGGACGGGCGACCAAGAGGCCGCCACCAACGCCAGGAACCAGCGAACGACCAGCGCTGAAGAAGAGGGTGCTCGGCACCCCGAAGGAAGGCCCGATCGCCGGCCGCAAGCGGAAGAAGACGAAGGCGACCACACCCGACTCAGGGGTGCATCGAAGGAAGAAGAAGGTTCCGAGGGCAAGCAGCTCTCAGAAACGACCGGGGACCACGGGCACGCCAATGCCCTCGAAAGTGAAAAACGGGCACACGTGCCCGCCCTCGTACTCGCCGACTCAGTCTCTGGAATCGCAAGAAAGCCAAACCCCGCTAGCTCCACAAATGCTCGACCTTGACGACGCAATGGCAGGTGACGACGTCATCCGATAACCTGACTTTCAAGGCAGTGCATGCTAATCCATGTGGTTCATGTACTTAAAAGAACTCAATGCTTAACAAAATTTGACGTGGGCGGCTTTAGGTTTACATCTGAATGACACCTCAACACAAAACAAGTTGTCGACAACTAATAAGTAAAAGAATAAAACAAAACTACGCATTTCTTTCTGCGCTGCTGTTGCCCATCGGGGGCGCTGGAACAGTTCTCATAACGATTGCCAATTAGCCAAATTGAGTGGCAGGTTTACGACTCAGCTCTCTGCGCATGTCACCAAACTAAAGCCCCCCCCTCGTACTATTTAGGTGAAATCATCAGATACTTCCTGAAAGTAAGTATCTGATGTGTATGTATGAAGTAAAAGTACACCCCCAAAGTTTCAGAGTGACTCGTACTATTTAACCACTATTTAACCACTATTGAACCACCATTGAACCGAGAGAATCGGGGCTCGGCGTCATTTAGAGTGAGGTCTCACTCTAAGTGATGCTGAATGCTCTACTCTTTAGTGACACTGAAACAGCATTTTTCAGTGACAGTGGACAAAAGTGCATGAGCCTCACTCTAAGTGACTGATGCCCAACCGTCTAATGGGCTCAGAAGGACTAAACACACACTGCTCGCAGAAGCTCTCGCATTGCTGATGCAGTAGAGGTGATGAACCTTGACGAATCAGTGATGATGGACCTGGACGCGCTCTCTGTGCTGGATCTGCTTGCTGATACCTGTCCTTCACCTGCATCAAAGAGAAACGGGTAAGGGACGAGCGTGAGCTCTTCGCCGGAACTAAAACTTAAAATTCGTTGCAGCTGGGGGCACCACTTAAAACCTTTTAAAAACAACACGCGTACTATTTACCTAAATAGTACGACTGCCTAAAGAGTCGAGGGGGGGAGGCTTTAGCCCCTTTTGATTACTACATAGGGAACTCTTTCTTTCAAGGACGAGTTTCTGCGAAAAATGCACCAGACTTCTCTCAACAACTCGTTCTGAAAACACGGACACTCCCGTTCGATGAAGCACGTCCGGATCCACACCGTGTGTACAGTTAAACATCCGGCCACAACACGCAGAAGTCGAAACGATACACGCTGCTCAACTCCTCTCTTCTTTCTGTACTCGAGTTCATATGGCGAGAAAACTGCAGGACGCTGCTCCAGCACATTGTTTCGAATGTATGCCCATTTCTTAATGAGAGACAACCTGCGTGAACGTGTGAATTGGGGTCAACTGGTGGTCGTTGTCGACAATGTCTTCATCCGCCCGTGCAAGCTGGCAGACGTTCGTCAAAAAAAAAAAAAAAAAAAAAAACCCACGGGATCGTCGGAAACACAAAAAAACACACCGTTATCATTGCTCGGCCTTACTCTCTTGCGTGAATGAAGCAGCAGACGGAACCAGCATTAGGCTGACACCAGTAGGAAGAGGGTGTACAATCGTTCAGCACCAACAACCTTGCGGGTTGCCGTATTGTGAAGGCTAAAAGACGTGGGCACCGTGCTTTGGTGGTAGCAGAATACCTGAAAAAGAGCAGGGCCAAACAAGCCGGCAAACGATCAACCGGCCCGCACAAACAAATCGAAGCGCCTGTCTTTTGTTCACAAGGACCATGCCTGCCCGGTGGTTACAATCAACAAAATGCAGTATCGAGAAGACTTGGACGACATCGGCTACGTGGGAACCGGCGCATCTCTCTTGAAGCGTCACGTGACGAACACAGCACAAGCGACCATCGCTAATTCGACGGGAGGTATGCCATCTGCAAGAACTATTCACGTTTTGCGCTGAGGCCCTACACCAATTGCGATTACCCTGTGTTTAGGCTTTCCGCGGCCATATTTCCTTACAGTCACGTCAGGCCTCTCGCGGGATCTTGTCCTGCAAGTACAAGGGTGATCCATGATGGTTCGTTGGCGGCTTTAAGGACCGAAAAAGGTCTGATAGAGAACCATTGCGCACCTCTCAAATTCCGCACACAGAAAGTACCCTCCCGAGCAAGCGCCCGCTGCCGATGTCGAGTCCGTTCTCTGCCAAGTTAGACGACTTCGATGACGGCTACTTCGACGAGGATGACGACGACAGCGACGTGTGTACCTGTGTTTTTCTGCAACTGTGCTCGGCAGTAGGGGGGGCATCCCACTCATACCCATTTGGAAGAGCGGGTCAAGCGTGGTCCGGCCGCGGCCGCGAGCAGACCTGCGTCGATTCTTCGAGCCCTGGACGCAGTCAGAAACCTGCCTGCCAGCAACTAATTCTGTTTGCCTTGGGAACAAGAGCCACCCGGCAAACCCGCGCTCTCAATAACACAGATTTCGCACGGCAGCAAACGTTGGAAACCCGGGTAGGATCGCGCGAGAAGCCAGTTCGGCGTTCCCAGTCTCGCGCATGAGAGTTCTCTGTGCCCATGTAGTTCATGTGCGTTAATTAGGTCGCACACCAGCTTCCGTTTCAAGGCAGTAGGCGATGCCTGTTCCGAAGTCTGCTGAGTTCATCGGAATAGACGTTTCTGTGCCATACTTCATGTGTGCAAACAGAGCCGCAGCAGCCGTTTGCAACGTGCGAAGTCGGTGCCTTGAGGAACAGTGGGAACCCCACAGGTGGCCACGGCAACTCCTGCCGCCGCGCACTCGAGGCAGGCTCTATGTTTGCACCCTTCTTCAACCAGGAGCCAAATAAAGCACCTTTTGAGGCCGAACCCGAAGCCCGACGGACGCATCGGGGTTCCCAGTGTGAAAGTGCATCTGTGGGAACCCGGGTTCCTTCTATATTGTGGGCGGCGCTTCGGTGACACCATTTGCGCACTTAACCATGGTTAAGAAGATAGCTCAAAGCATCTGCAGAATAACACGAAAAGCCACTAGGCAAAAACCCGTTTTCACACTTCTTCTGTAGTCCTCGACCCCCCCCCCCCAGGGGGTGCGATTGCCGTGGTAAATCTTGTCCGTTTTATTATTTTCGCGATTTTTGCATACTTTGAGGCCCTTGCGGGTGTCGTTCGCCCCCAGGTCCAGATGAGGTTGTCGAGGGCGCGCGCGCCAGAAACTGATCAGAATGTCACCCAAAAGTGCGAAAAGAAGGGGTAGCATGTTGCAAAATGGAGGTTTCGGCCACCTCGACAAGATGTCCGAAATTAACCGATTTCTAAAACCTTTACAAAACGAGTCTCAAATCTGGATGAAAAATAGTGTAGAGAAATTTTTGGAGCATTCCGGGGCACAAATGACCACATCCTGAGTCATTCCTGTCACAGTCTGACCCTGCTGCCGTCGTTTGTGGCTGCTTTTTGGTGTTTGGATGCCCCTAGACCATACCCGGATCAGCCCGGACCATACCCGGATCAGCCCGGACCATACCCGGATCAGCCCGGATCAACCCGCATCACCCCAGACCAACCCGGACTGGGCCCGGTTCAAGGTCAAATGCTGGCGAAACCACCACAGGGAGCACTCCACAACGCCCAAATTTTGAAATTTATACGAAAAAAGCCACAAGGAAATCATCATGAAAGCTGCGGCAACCGGGCGAAGCGGTTCTTGGAGAAGATTGAGAACAGAGCCAAGTCTAGAATTGCTACAAGCGGGTCCCAAATCTGGAGGAAAAACAGACCAGAGAAAACATTTTGAGCATCCCTGGGCACAAAAAACTGCATCTTGAGTCATTCCAGGCATAGTCTGACCCTGCTACCGTCTTTTGAGGCTGCTTCCTGGTGTAGATGACCCTGGACCAAACCCGGATCAGCCCGGACCAACCCGGATCACCCCAGACCAAACCGGACTGGGCCCGGTTCAAGGTCAAATGCTGGCGAAACCCCCAGGGGGCA
>JAPJBO010001274.1:0-54948 GCA_030068145.1 Diplonema papillatum | reverse complement strand
CGGGTATCGAGAGGGGGGTGGATGTGCGCCTGCTGAACAGACTGTGGCAGAACCGCGCGACGGAGGACAGGCTCAGCTTTGCAATCCGCAAATGCATCGCAGGAGCGGTGTACTCTCGCGAGTGGTGCAACAGAAAATGGGGAACGGATGACGGCGTATGCGAGTTCTGCGACGGTGGGACGCCGGGGACCCTGCTGCACTATTTCTGGGAATGCCCGGGACCGGGGGGCAGGTGGGTCAATCTACGTTGCCGACTCGACGTCGCAGGAGTGGCGGCACAGAATATGCCCCTATGCCTGAGCACACGGGGGATTCCCCCCATCGGAACCCCGCCGGTACTCGTGGAGAGGGTCCAGAAGCTGATCGGGACCATCTCCATCGAGATGGCGCAAGCGCAGCGTAATATCGCGACGACGCGCCCCTGGGAGCTTGCCTCCGCCGCGGCAGGGAGATATGACGTTGAGCTGGCAAGGGACAGCCGTGAGCTCCTCACGAAGCAGATCGGGACGCGCTTCGCGGCGACGCTAGTCTACTGGCTAAGGAATCTACGTTGGGTCAACACCCCCCCTCTCCCTACGACCGGCGTGGAACTCGCTTTGGATTTTGAGGCCTACACGCGATCCAAGCTGCCTGGGGAAACGTTTGCCGAAAAAGGGTTGCAGATAGGATATCTAACACGAGCCATCAACGACCTAAGCTTTGCTGACACGGGGGCCTCAGCCTTCCCCGGGAAGTGGCGACAGGGTGTATGCTCTTTACGCTGCCTGGGTGCGCCGGCAATGCCGGGATTCACACACCGTCCACGTTTTGCAGCTGGACGGAGGACAGAGGCGATGTTAAACGGCATAGTAGCAGTTTGCTCCAAAGACAGCTGGAATGACGCCAAACCCGTGTACCCTCAGGACGTAGCCTTCGCTCAATGGAAGCTGAAGTTTCCCATCAAGGTGTTAGCCGCCGCCGTAGGCCGCGCAGTCGCGAGGAAGAAGAGGGCCCGCAGCGTTACAAGGCGGCGATCCCCCGCGAGACGAGCTCGCCCGCCGGCCAGAGCGCCCGCTGCAGCACCAACTCCGGTGCCGCCACTCACTGTAGCAGAGCCGCAACCTGCAGCGCGCCTCCGGAGCGACTTACGCCCGCCGTAGCAGTGCGAAGAGAAGTGAGGAGACCGGAAACTCCCCGGAGAGATGGTCCCTGCACTCTAACTCGTCTCTCTCTCTCTCTCTCTCTCTAAATTCGTTTATTTGTCCGGCCTGGTAAACACAACGGAATCCTGTCAAAAAATAAACGAAATTTATCGTCACGCTCCTCAAGCCATTTCCACCAGAGGGAATTTATTTTTCCCAATAAATTCGTTTATTTTTCCGACTGAAAATAGCTGGCGGCGCAAAATAAGGTCGTAGGCAGAAATCTGTAGGGGAGACCCCTCGCAAATTTTTTTTTCTCCCTGTGGTGAGTGAAATCGCGTGTTTTGAGCTCGTTTTGAGTCTAATTCATCCTTTCTGATCCATATCAAGACCTCGCAGAAAGAAAACCGCAGCACTTGTCAGCAGCGCTCATCCAACAGTCCTACCCAGCACATCACCTGTGCAGTCCTTCATGCAAGCGCCCATGCAAGCAGCATCGTATGTTGTGAACTACAACGTCAACCTGCCGGGACTCCCCCAGTTGCTTACAACAACTCCACTCCTACACAACGTTCTGCTACGCAATGTCTCAGACACACAACGTTCTGCTACGCAACGTTCTGCTAAACACCAACGTAACTGCAAAGCAATATGCTCAACGTCTTACACAACGTTCTGCCGTGCACATTTGCTACGCAACGTTCTGCTAGACACCAACATAACTGCAAAGCAGTGTGGTTTTCTTTCCATCCTCGGGAATTTATTTTTCCCAATAAAATCATTTATTCGGCAATAATTTCCGCCAATTTTGCCTCGGTGTCGGTTTTAGTCCCTCGGGAGGCCCTCGGGGGGGTTTGCAACCCCTCGCCACTCGCTCCGCTCGTGGCTCGGGGTTGCAAACCCCCCCTCGGGCCTCCCTCGGGACTAAAACCGACACCTCGGCAAAATAAACGGAAATTATCTTGCCGAATAAATGCTTATTATCTCACTCCTTTGTAGCACTGGTAAACCAGTGAGTTGTTAAAAGTTTCTCTCACTGCTACCGTTTTTTGGCCATTTCCAAAAAGACACAAGGTTTTGACCCTGCATGGTACATCCGTTGTGGAACCTCTCGTTGTTTTTGGCATCATACACCCGAAATAGTCACTTTGTGGGCCCTACATTAGGATACGAACTTCATGGCATTTTTACAAATGTGTGAGTGTATACATGTCATTTTGTACAGTACATTCATTGTGGACCCAATTTACCCTATATTCTCGCGATGCTGTGTTTGGCGTCAAAAACCCGTCTGAATTCACTTTTGATGGCTTTAGTGAGGCTAAACACTCGAAATAGGCACTTTGGGGGGAAATTCTTTTGAAAGGGTCTCCCAACAAGAATTGTGGCATATGCGCAAAAAAACTGTTTTTTACAAATATATGCGCGAAAAAACTGTTTTTTACAAATATATGCGCGAAAAAACTAAAACTTACAAACATATGCACCGCGCATATATTTGTTAATTTTAGTTTTTTCACGCATATATTTGTAAAAAAAAAAAAACAGTTTTTCGCGTATACGTTTCGTATGCGCACAGTTTTTTCGGCAGTTTATCGCGCATATATTTGTAAGTTTCCCAAAAATCTTGGGTCTAAAATTTGGGTTGTAAAATGTTGAAATTTGGGTCGAAAATTTTGGGTTGAAATTTTTGGGTGTCAAAAATTTGGGTCGAAATTTTGGGTCAATTTTTGGGGTCAAAATTTTGGAAAAGGCGTCAAAATTTTGCAGCTGAAGCACTTGGATCAAAATTTTGGGTCAAAAATTGGGCATACATGGACTCAAAAGTCGGGATTGGGATCATGAAGACGAAGGGAATTCTGCAAGCAGAGTTGGATCCCTAACTCACCATGAGCCCGGGTTTGGGTGGTGGTGGCAGTGGGTTGGACATCTTCTTTTTGCCCGCCCACCCTTCCCCGGCGGCTTGCTGCACAACATGGAAGCACTGCGATGCCCCTTCTTTGGCTTTAAATTTGGGTCACAGACCTGAAAATGGCACAGAAGAAGAAGAAAAGAAAGGAGCAGCAGCGGAGCAGGGAGAGAAGGTTGACCTCACTCTCCCTGATGCTGTCGTGACTCGGCCTGACAAGCCCCTCTCCAGGGGAGTCACAACAGAATCAGGGAGGATGACCTCCTCAGCAGCAGTTGTTTTAGTGGGTAGCATTCGGCCACCATAGCTCCACGAACGTAGTCCCACACTCTCCGCTTACCATGCAGGGTCAAAACCTTGTGTCTTTTTAAAACGCTCCTGCAGGGCCGGTGGCCCCCAAAAAAAGTTTTTGGAAAAAAAAATTGCTCAACTTCCTCAAAAATTTCCGCAGAGTTTGTTCCAAAATTTTAAAATTCAAAAAACCCAATTTTTTTCCAGAATTTTTTTTTTTTCCATTTGCAAAAAGACACAAGGTTTTGACCCTGCATGGCAATTACCTATACTTAACGCTGAACCGAGATTTTTGCGGTTCAGCGTTAAGTATAGGTAATTACCTATACTTAACATTGAACCGTGATTTTGGGCGGTTCAATGTTAAGTATAGGTATGGGTTCAGCGTTAAGTATAGGTAATTACCTATACTTAACATTGAACCGCGATTTTTGCGGTTCAATGTTAAGTATAGGTAATTACCTATACTTAACATTGAACCGCGATTTTTGCGGTTCAATGTTAAGTATAGGTATGCTACGCATACTTTACATATGCCAACTAGCTCATCCTACCCTTTGCGACAGCAGTGCCCAACAACTTCCGTCGGAAGGAGTGCCCAGGTCAAGCAGGCCGTGCAAGCAGGCCCCGGGGCCGGCGAGGCTCCGGAGCTTGCGGAGATCGATCGGCGGCACTGCCGTGACGTCTAGCGGCCTAGCAGATCTCCCACCCAGGGCACCGATGCCTGGAATGAGACCTCTCGTTTTAAATCCAGGCCGCTGGGTCCAGTTTTTTTACCTTGAAAACTGGATCCAGCGACCTGGATCCACCAAAACTGGACCCAGCGACCAGGTCGCTGGGTCCAGTTTTTTTACCTTGAAAACTGGATCCAGCAACCTGGATCCACCAAAACTGGACCCAGCGACCACTGCTGGACCCAGCGACCAGGTCGCTGGGTCCAGTTTTTTTACCTTGAAAACTGGATCCAGCGACCTGGATCCACCGAAACTGGACCCAGCGACCAGGTCGCTGGGTCCAGTTTTTTTACCTTGAAAACTGGACCCAGCGACCTGGATCCACCGAAACTGGACCCAGCGACCAGGTCACTGGGTCCAGTTTTCTTACCTTGAAAACTGGACCCGGTTGCTGGGTCCAGTTTTCCGGGTCGCTGGGTCCAGTTTTTCCAGGTCGCTGGGTCCAGTTTTTTTACCTTGAAAACTGGACCCAGCGACCTGGATCCACCAAAACTGGACCCAGCGACCTGGTCGCTGGGTCCAGTTTTTTTACCTTGAAAACTGGACCCAGCGACCAGGTCGCTGGGTCCAGCAGTGGTCAAGGTAATATACGTTCTCTCACTGGTCAAAGTGGGAGAAATTGGGGAAAACCCACTGTAGTGAGTTTTTGTTTTTCGGGTTGAGGGGGCCTTGTAGAGGTCCCGAGGGGGTGGAAAAGGCCTCGAGGCAGGGAAAACGGTCGCCACGAGGGGCCCCGAAGGGGTACCGTGGGTGTTTTTTTTTCACTAGTGAAAAAATCACAGTGGGTAAAATTGGTTTCTCTCACTCTGAGAAGTTTTTTTCACTGGCAGTGGGCAAAAAACCAATTTTACCCACTGTGTTTTTTTCACTAGTGAAAAAAAAAAATTTTTTTTTCACTAGTGAAAAAAAACACCCAGTTTTTTTTTCACTAGTGAAAAAAAAACTTTTTTTCTTCACTAGTGAAAAAAAAATTTTTTTTTTCACTGGTGCCAATTTTTTTTTTCCCCCATTTTTTTGGCTGAAAGTAGTAAATAACAGGTCAAAAGTGCATTTGTATGCAGTTTTGGCTGCCCCGGCTAAATCATGCTGAACCACCCAAACACACGACCAAACCAGCACTATCCGGCAGTGTGGCAAACCTGGCACCTGCCAGTTCAAAAAACTTCCATTGTGAGAGAAAAAAAGTCTCTCACTGGTCAAATGTGGTCGGAAATTGGGGAAAAATCCCCACTGTGCGTTCGTTTCTTGTTTTTCGGGTTTCGGGGGCCTTTCCGAGGTCCCTCGGGGGTGGAAAAGGCCTCTCGGCAGGGAAAACGGTCGCCACTCGGGACCCCTTCGGGGCCCCTCGTGGCGACCGTTTTCCCTGCCTCGAGGCCTTTTCCACCCCCTCGGGACCTCTACAAGGCCCCCTCAACCCGAAAAACAAAAACACACTACAGTGGGTTTTCCCCAATTTCTCCCACTTTGACCAGTGAGAGAACGTATATTTTTGCCCACTGCCCCGTGTTTTAAAAAGACACAAGGTTTTGACCCTGCATGATACTCTGACGGCATCGGTACCTTTTTTGATTCATTTCACCTGTATGACGCCATCGGTACCTTTTTTGATTCACTCATCCTCCGTACGCCATCCCTTTTCAATCATGACACCATCAGTACCTCACTCCTGTATACTTCACCTGTATGACGCCATCGGTACCTTTTTTGGGTCATATGGGGGTCATATAGGGGGTCATATCATGCAGGGTCAAAACCTTGTCTTTTTAAAACGCTCCCGCGGGGCTGATGGAGCCCTAAATTTTTTTTTGGAATTTTTTTTTTTGCTCAACTTCCTCAAAAATTACTGCAGAGTTTGTTCCAAACTTTTAAAATTCAAAAAACCCAATTTTTTTCCGGAAATTTTTTTTTTGCCATTTTCAAAAAGACACAAGGTTTTGGCCCTGCATGGTATGACACCATCGGGAACGGTGCCCACCACCTCTCGTTCCAGCTTGTGCCTCATCAAACCACTCGTTTAACAGGTTACCGCCTCCGCTTGTCCCCGCATCCGTCGTCGGTCAATCAGCCCCTGGCAATGCAAGTGTCGAGTGCTACAGGGTCAAAACCTTGTGTCTTTTTAAAACGCTCCCGCGGGGCCGATGGAGCCCTAAAATTTTTTTTGGAAAAAAAATATTTTATTTCACTGGGGTCCCAAATTCTTCACTCCATTTTTTTACTACCCCCATTTTTTAACCACTACCCCCCCTTTTTTAACCACTACCCCCCCTTTTTTAACCACTACCCCCCCTTTTTTAACCACTACCCCCCCTTTTTTAACCACTACCCTAAAAACTGGTCACGAGTGAAGAAAAAACGGTTCAGGTGGGTAAAAACAATGATGTTACCAATGGAAAAACGACAAAAAAGAAGAAGAATGATGTAAACAGCTTGCCATGTGATTATTTTTTGGTGCCCTTAGGGTGCGGCTTGATAGCATCTGTACCAATCTGAATGATAGCTCCCTCAGCAATGTTGCTGAAGTAGAAAACATTCGAAGGTGGTACAGGGTGTGCTTGAGTCAAAAATGCAGGGATCTCAATGCAGGGGGCCTCAAGTGTTGGTGCGGTGCTACCACTGGCCTCAGTATCTGTGGCCGCGTGATCAAGAGACAGATCTGCAGCCAAAGATGTTAACATATGCTTGCTTCGGTCAAGGTACTGGTCTCCCCTTTTTCTGTATATCCTGGGTATTTTTTACCTTCATTCCGTTAAAAACACTCGTAACTCTGTTTTCTTCACTACCCCACTTTTTCCGGGTCGTTTGGAGTGACTCATTTGGGACACCAGTGAAATAAAATTATCTTATCACCCATTAATGGCGAAAATTTTCACTCTCGAACCCAATTTTTTGGCACCGGGTCTCGTGCCAAAAAATTGGGTTCTCGAGTGAAAATTTTCGCCATTATTAACAGGTAATAAATAGCTATTGCTCAACTTCCTCAAAAATTACTGCAGAGTTTGTTCCAAACTTTTAAAATTCAAAAAACCCATTTTTTTTCTGGAAATTTTTTTTTGGCCATTTCCAAAAAGACACAAGGTTTTGACCCTGCATGGTAGACCAGCTGCAAACAATTGTTGCGAGGGCAATCCTAAGGAATCAGATTGGAGTCACGAGCCGCGACTCTGGCCGTCTTCCCCTTTCTATACAAACAACTTGCCTCTCTCCATCTCAAGGAAACGAGTAACATGCAGGGTCAAAACCTTGTGTCTTTTTAAAACGCTCCCGCTTGGAAATGGCAAAAAAAAATTGCGTTTTTTGAATTTTAAAAGTTTGGAACAAACTCTGCAGTAATTTTTGAGGAAGTTGAGCAAAATTTTTTTTTTCCAAAAAAATTTTAGGGCTCCATCGGCCCCGCGGGAGCGTTTTAAAAAGACACAAGGTTTTGACCCTGCATGTTGCCTCAACATCGCGCCGAAGGCGCAAAGGAAAAAAACACCACCCTGCAACAAAACCCTGGATAGCCCTTGGATAACATGCAGGGTCTATACGTTCCCTCACTGGTCAAAGTGGGAGAAATTGGGAAAAACCCACGGTACAGCACACTGTACAGTATGTAGAGTTGACCACGATAATAAAGAAAACTTTCAGTTCTTTAGAACTGAAAGTATTTTATTATCGATTAGTCAACCTCTACGACCGCTCAGGAAACGTCTTCGACAGAAGAACTCATGTACACCACGTACAGTGAAAGTTTCCCCCTCCCACCCACCCAACTGACAAAATGTCTGGTCGCAAGTATCCGACTGGACCGGAGGTCATCGCCATGTTGAAAGCGGAGATGGAACGCGATGCAACCGAGGAGTCGGTGATAACGGTGCTGTGAGTCGAAAGCGCGCAAGTTGGAATACCTCGAGGGGCTGCCACCTCTGGCCGCTCGCGCGACGATCGATCAAGCAGTTCAATCGTTCACGGCATCCTCGGTCAAAGGCGAGACGTGGCACCAATACTTCGTCGCAGTAAGGGCCTGGACCCCCTACGCGGACCTCCTGCTGATCACCTGCTGTGCATGTGCAAACGACCGAGCACTCGCGTTGCAAACTACACTACACCAACTCCCCGCGATTAATCAACATTTCACGCCGTATGTAGCAACATGACGATGTGGTTGTTTCCATCCTCGGGAATTTAGTTTTCCCAATAAAATAATCGCTAAAATCATTTATTCGGCAATAATTTCTTCCAATTTTGCCTCGGTGTCGGTTTTAGTCCCTCAGGAGGCCCTCGGGGGGTTTGCAACCCCCCTCGGGCCTCCCGAGGGATTAAAACCGCACACCTCGACAAAATAAACGGAAATTATCTTGCCGAAATGCTTATTAGGTTACTCACCATCTGTCCTTCTGGCAGAACAAACGAACACAGTCATGACCATCACCACCTTCTGAAGACTTCTCCAGCTATCCTATCACTTTGCTTATGCACGCCCTGAACCACATACCTTCTGAACCTGCTTTTGAACCACATTACCACAAAAGTTGAGTTAGACTGCTTTGGAACCAAATTACCACAAAAATTGAGTTCGAGTATCGAATCGAGAATGAGTTTTTACGTTGACACATGGGCGACTGGACGGCAAAATAGCCATGCGCAATCAAACCCCCAAACACCCCCCACTGGGTACCCTTGTCACTGGTCACAGGCAGGGGTGGCCTCTGTATCTGTTCTGCAGTGAAAAATGGATCTACTCGTTACAGTGGACGAGCTTCCACTTGAGAACGAGGAAGACGCCGCCAGGATTATGGCCTACACCGCCCAGCACAAAGAGGAAGTGAATGGACTGGTTGTCGCAATGAAGCACAGGCCAGAACGCACGGGGACGAAGCTCTGGTGCGGCCAGTGGGACAGGTTGTGTGGGTGAAACTTGTTCCGTGCGGGGGTGAAACTTTCACCGACCGCACCTAAGAACGGGTCCTTCTACAGCTGCTTGACAGCAGCTAACTTTGGTATTTCTTTCAGTTCCGAGAGAAAGCTAACCCCCATGCCCTCTTGCAGAAGAATCTATTCGCGCAGCCCCTGAGGGCGGATATTGTGCAAAGATTTGAAAGGCAGATGGGCGGAAGCGATAATTCAGAATAGGGTTGGCACACCCCCGGATGCCATGACTCTGCTGCAGATGGCGTGCGCGTTCAAGGTTCAACTCGCCGTCTTCACATACAAGATTGGTACAAGGGGGAACGTTCAGTGGGAAGCTGACGAACACAGTGCCACCAGGACGCACGGTCACATCCATCCCTCTCCTTAATGACGAGGGACGGTACTGGTTGGTGACGACGAGACCCACTCGCCTGCTGCAGGGCATCAAGCAGAATCATCGCTCTGTCGTACAGTTGGCCATGTAGTCGTAGATGCGGAACCGAAACCACGTTGACCCCCTCAGATAGAAATCACCCAGTGTCTAGTAAAGCTAAAGTTTTCCCCGTCTCCTAATGCTCGGATGCCGATGCCGAAAAGCGATTTCCACCCCTCATCGTTTTTACTGTTTTTGGTGACGTGTCCTCATTTTTCCACGGTCCGCGACCCCTCGTTTAGAGACACCAGTCAAGTGAGGCGTCACCCCCAGAGCCTGCGCGAAAAGGCCTGATATTCACCCCCATTCTTCAACCTCATTGATGTCCTGAAGAACCTTCAACGATGCCCGTTCTTCTCACAGCTCGAATCCTGGCGGTGTCGGGTACTGGTCACGAAACCCTCCAGTCAACTGCGTCGGGCGGAGCAAGGCGGCTGCAAATGAAATAGTGGCGGACGAGAAGGTGCTTGCTACGCTGTTCTCCGAGAACTATGCCGTGGACGTGTAAGACAACTTCTGAAACTATTTCGGACATATAAGACAACTAATGAAACCATGTCGAACATGCTCAGAAACTATGTCGGACATGTAAGACAACTTCTGAAACTTTGTCAAACATGCAAGACAACTTTGAAGTTATGTCGGACACCTACGACAACTTTTGAAACTGTGTTGGACATATAAGACAACTTTTGAAATTATGTCGGACATATAAGACAACTAATGAAACTATGTCGGACATGTAGTCGCAAAACTATGTCGGACAATGAAGACAACTTGTGAAACTTTGTCGGACATCCAAAACTTTGTCGGACATATAAGACAACTTTGAAACTATGTCGGACATATGAGACAACTTTTGAAACTATGTCGGACATGTACGACCTTTGGAACTATGTCGGACATGTACGACATTTCACTCTTTTTTTAAACCATACCCAGCTACAACTACCTCCCCCCCTTTAACCTTTTGCGGTGTTACGCTCTCACCATCCAGAGGTGATTCTATATTCGAAATCCACAAGGCTCGTAAGGGGATGAAGCCTTCTCCTTCGAAAGGGGATGATGACTTCAGCGCCGAGACAGAGACACTGTCGTCGGAGGACTCGTTGAACTTTGGGGATCAAGAGAGGACGTGCACCGCTTGCAGCGAGACTGAAACCGACGCGGATTCAGAAGAGAAGGCGCGACGCGCCATAGCTCGTATTCGTGGACGTAAACCGAATCGATCCCCGGACTTGGAGAACTACGACGCGTTGACTCTCACTGCGCTGCACAAGTCGCGACGGAAAGAAGCTGTTGATTCTGGATCTGAGAAGGGGGACGAACGGAGTGAGGTCACAGCGAGAAGAGAAGTTCGAGATGATGAAGCGGACGCGGTGCAAGACGATCGCCTGGGCACGCCTTCAGCTGAGATGCCCCAAAAAGACACCTCACACACATTAAGTGAATCATTTAGTGTAGTCAATGACGAACGGCCTGTTCAGCGTGTCGACGACTCGAGGGATGTCGATGGGACTCAAATGGACGAATCATTGCAGTTCGAAGTCATTGATGATGACGATCCGACGCAGGGCCAACCTCCAAGCGCTGCACCCAACACTGTAGCGGGAATCGGACAGGCATACCCTCGGGCTCAGCAAACGACAACAGACGTTCGCTACCGTTCTGGAGACGACAGCGCCGAGCACCGCCCCTCTCATCCTCTCCCGTTGTCGCCGAGCCCTCCGTCTGCGGTAACATCCCCCTGGAAACCGCCAGAAGAAGCTGCGCCAGCTGAGGAGTCACCGAAAAGCGCTGTAGATGAAACAACCGGTTCGCCGTCTGCCAAGGAAGAAAAGCGAATGACGTTTCTTCATGCAGAACCCCGTGAAACGTTGCGGGACGATTCCGTCAAAGGCGAGGACGAAGCGAAGACGTTAGTAGCTACTCGTTGTGCGAGTAATCAAAGCATCCAACGCTCTGCTGATGGAGACGGGCGTGGGTTCGGCGAAGATCCAACAGCCAGGCCTGAAGCTCTTACAGAAAGTGCCCCGACTTCTCCCAGTCGTCCTGGACAGCAAGGAACACCATCCCATCGAGAGCTCTCAGGTGTTCTCTCGGAGCATCCTTCGCAGTCCCCAGCACGGAGTCGGCCGGAAGGCTATGACGGCATCCTCGACACTGTATGCAACACCAATCCTATGTAGTTTCCAAAGGGAGAACTGGACTGTTTCTGTTTCTCTCGTCTGAGAAGCTGGCATGCTAGCTGATTGTTTTGCGACGTCATGGACTGACACTCATTCACAAACAACACTTCACAGATATCTATCATGCAGAATCTTGATCCCGATGCGGTGCCTTTTGGAAACCTGGCCCATCAGAACCTCAGTACCCTCGCATTACACAACATGTCACACTTGGTGGTTATCGACATTTCAAACAACGGATTAACGAGCTTGTGCAACCTCCCGCCGACCCTGATTCGCCTCGACGCCTCTCATAACCTGTTATCCGAGCTTGCTGGGTTGAGCAATGCAATCCAGCTGCAAGTGCTGAATCTGCGAGACAATGTCATCCAAAAGCTTGGGGGCCTCGAAGCGACAATGGACCTTCGGCATCTGTTTCTGGGCCGAAACGAGATAAAGAAAGTCCAAGGTCTTGAACACCTGACACAGCTTGAGACACTTGATTTGTCCTACAACAAGCTGCCCCACGCGGCGAGTATTCGGGCCATTTCTCTCAATCAAAAGCTGAAGACCCTGACATTGAAAGGCTGCCCTATTGCGCACAAGGCGGGGCGTCGGCGTGTTGTGATTTCCAATATTCCGTTGCCGGCACAGGTTAATGCGGCCATCCGCTCTGCGGATGCGACCGATGCCCGCAGTGGCCGAGCTCTTCTGAAGAGACTCCTCAGGGCAACGGCCGTTCTCTACGGCTGTGTTGATCGTTCGCTGGATGTAGCGCGCTTGGCACGGGAAGACCCCGTGGAACTGTCCGCGGCGGCCGCAAACAGCAAAATCACGAAAAGCAAACCGTCTGGTCTGACCGCGTATATTACATTTCCGTCTGCTGCAGAGGCTGTGAACTACGCTTCTACCGTGCTCCAAGACGCTCGCCTCGTCAGTGATATCACCGGCGAATCCTTTGTGATCCGAGCTGATCCGAAACCCGATGCCACCGGCAGGCGCTGTCGCCTGCTCCTGAGCGGGCTACCCTCCGCAAAGCCTTGCGATCTGGCGAGCAAGCTTCTGAGCGACCACAACCTATTCGGTCAGGTCGCTTTGGTCGAACCAAGTGATCCTGTTGCTTGGTGCTCTCGGCATTCCAAATCCTCCGCTCATACCACACCATTTGATGCTAAGACCTCTGATATGCTGTCTGCGATGTACGCACAGGCGCAGGCGCAGAAAAGCCCTAACTTGCAGGGACCGCCGGGATATCTCCGGCGGGTCGAGATCGACAATATCGTGTGGGAGTTCAATTTCAAAGCGATGACTCAGAAAGACCTGGTTGTAGGTATGTTCTATCCATGTTTCCATCTTCAGCCGGGCATGCCGTCATGTGTTCGAAGTAGTAACTCGTTCCTAGAGAGAAAAGCTATTTATTCACTGTGATTAATAGAGGAAAAAGGCACTCGAGTTTTTTATTTTTTGGCCACGAGTGCCGGGACTGGTTGTCTAAAAACACTACCACTACTTGATCCTGCTACTGTTCGGCTACCCGGAACTTTTTTTAGTATTCGACAAATCGAATAATAACACAGGTGTTATTAATCGACCCCCCCCCTTTACAGTGTCTTTGCTTGGATAAACGTTATTGTGGCTGATGATTGTTGTGCTTGTCATTGTTGTTGTAGTTTGTTGCTGTTCACACTAAAGAGGCTGAGAACCCTGGACGGTCAGAAAAGCCGGAACCGTTTACTGCCGGGGCCGTTCTTCGGTGGAACGCGGACAGAAGAGGGTTCGCTCTTGACCTCGTGCTGATCTGGCACGCCGCCAGACAGGAGAACGAACGGGTTGCGCTCTTTTGGGGTTAGTGAGACCCTATCCCCAGCCTCCTCTCGGAGATTGTAGGGGTCAGGCTCACCCCCTGTCACGTTCAATCCCTTGTATGCACTTTGCGATACAACACAGTGTGAACTGGTCGGTCCAAGGCCCATCACTGGGGTCGGTTTTTCTCTTCGTCCTTTCTGGTGAATCACTGCCTGGGGGATGAAGTCGTATGGCTCCAGGACCTCGTCGACATCAATAACTAATGACTCTGTCTTGCAGATGACCTCCTGTTTCTTGCAGATGTCAGCTGGCTCCGCATCGATGACCAGAACGTTGTCTCTGTCGGCTGGTGTCGAATGTCTCCTTCCCCGCGGCCTCGGTCTCCTCGGGGGATTGCACGTTTCCTCGGGGGGATTGCGAGTCTCCTCGGGCTCCGAGACCAAGGCCAGCCGCCGGTTCTCTTCCAGTAGCTGGGCGTGGCTCGGCTTGCCAACAACTTTCTGGATCTTCTTTTCGATGCGCTTCCCCTTTCATCTCTAGAAGGAGACGGTCTCGCTGAGGAGCGGCTCTTCGAAAGCGGCACCAACAGCAACACGCCCCTCATGGAGCAAGTCCGGTTCGGCAGCTTTCACCATCTTCCACTCGGCGAGGCCACAGTTCCCGGACCTTGTTGTTGGCTGTGGCGCATCGTTCCTTTTTTTTTTTTTTTTTTTTTTTTTTTTGTATAAGCACCAGGGAAGTAGCTTGAGCTCTGAGCCCCACGTAAAATTCTACCAAATGTTGTACAGAGCACTTTTCAGGGTCCTTGGTGCGTGTGGAGCTCAGACCGACACTGTGTTGAGGGTGTGGGGTGTTCGGACGAAATGCGGCATGTGCAAGTGGGTTTTGCTCATCGAAGGTAGCGCCACACAGCAAGAATTGCTAGCCGCTTTGTAGTTGTCACTACTGTCACCACAGAGACTGTCCTTCGGGAAGCAAAATAGCCATGCGAAGAAGGCAAGTGCTGCCTGGTGGTTTTCTGCGACAGCAGGGCAGACAGCTGTGGTCTTCTTGGCAACACGTCATGTAACACTACTTGAGCTAATACCAGCGCCGCAGGCGCGAAAGTTTTTTCAAGCTAATGGGTCAGCGCTGCAGGTATCCAAACAGTAAGAATCGCTATAGCCGCGTTGTAGTCCACAGGGACTGCGGCAAAGTTGAGTCAAGTGCACTTTCAGCTCCTCTTTGTGGTTGTCACTACTGCCCACCACAGAGAGCAGGGCGGACAACTGCGGTCTTCTTGGCAACAAGACATGAAACAATACACAAGCCAAAAATGCCAGCGCCGCAGGCGCGGAAATTTTTGCCAAGCTATTGGGCCAGGTTCCAAAATTGAGGGTGTACGTTGCTAGAACGATGATCCAAGGTGCAGTAACCGTACTGCATCATCCACCCACTCACTGCCCACTGCACAACCTCCACGACCTCCCACCACATGACCACCCACTACCGCTGCCCGCCCACGACACCCGGCCGCTGGCTATAACTATATTTCTTTTGGATGTTGTATGCAGGCTATAAGCTTCATTTCTCGTCGGATTTCCAAATTCCGTCAGATATGCCGTTTTTGTTGGCTGGCCAATTTTACCCCCCCCACCCCACCCCCCATCCCACCCCCCCACCTCCTGGCTACGAGTATCGTTACTAGTTTCTCGTTCACCACTCTGGCCAGTTCTTCTTCCGTACCATGCATGCTCCCACTCTGACTTGTCGTCACTGCAAATGCCGCAATTGCCGCTCCACTTCTGACTGAGAGTCACACTGGCCTTGTGGCAGTACAGAGCCAAAACAAACCTAGAAGCGGGGATCGCAAAACGTTGTATCAAGAAGACGCTCGAGATGTATTTTCTTGAAGTTAGTCAAGAAATAAGAAACATGAAAAAGCCGACTAGCAGACAGCACTTGAGAACTCATGGACTTCTGACAACAGTGACACGGTATTGGAAAAACTAAGTCCTCTCATGCACAAAACGAATTCCTCCAGTTGAGCACCCAGTAGTGTACTCCTTTGTAGTCGCTGTACAAGCAGAACTGGAGTCTTCTATCACGAACAGCGATGAACGACTGGATGTACGCTTCCATGTCTGCCTCTGCCACACCATTGACGTCGGTGTAGTCCGCGACATTCGCTAGGGTGAGGAGCTCTTGCAACGTCGCATCCTCCATCTGTGAACGCAGCCTTGTTTTCACAAGCTTTAACTGCGAGAAGAGACGCTCTGAGGTGGCATTGGCTAGTGGCAGGGAGGAGGGACATGTTGAGCAGCTCAGTTGTGCGTGGATACTCCTCCCGGAGGTTTCTGTTGTTCAAGAACAGAGGAACTGCCGCCACCGATCTCGCCCGTGGTGTTGGGCGCACTGCAGGCTTCTTCGGAGCACGCTGGCTTGAAGCTTGGCTGAAGCCGCAGTCTAAGAGACGCTTTTGTGACATAATTTATATACCAACGCAGATCCCTAGTCTAAGCTGAATGTGTGCTGGTAAATCGCTGGCGCCAAATAGATCAATCACATGCAAACTGGAGATCACTTGGTACAAGGCACTGTCAACTCGGAAAGAATCTGATCAAGGGCTGCCTCTGAGCCTAGATTCATTCCGGGGTGGGGCGGTGCTTTGAACTGTCAAGATTTAAGCAAAGCATCTGTGTTGGTTCCTGTCTGTACGCCCTGTAATAATGTGTCTCCTACTCGGCACACTACCCGCACCGCACCCGGGCCTACTCCCACTCAGCCCACCACCCGCCCCCTGGCCCACTCGGCCCAGCCCCGCCCAGCGCCCCACAGCCCCGCCCAGCGCCCACAGCCCTGCCCAGCGCCCCACAGCCCTGCCCAGCGCCCCACAGCCCTGCCCAGCGCCCCACAGCCCCGCCCAGAGCCCACAGCCCCGCGCCCGACCCCTACAACCTTTTTCCATCCAAGCCCGTTTTTTGCACTTTTTTTTTATTTTTTGAGCCGCCCGTATTTCCAAATTCCGTCAGTTGACGGAATTTGGAATGGGAAGCTAATGCCCTGGTTGTATGGGGTCAACATAGGGTATATGAAGCTACTTCTCTGATAAGCACCTGCTTTGTAGGAAATACTTGAGGAGGCTGCCAGCTGCAAAATATCAAAGGAGGTAAATGTGCTGTAGCCCGCACGAAACACAGGTGACTCTGGGTTCAGTGGCGGGCGTAAGCGTTCAACAAAGATTGCATCCTGAAGTGCAAATACTGCCGACGCGTCACTGCTGCTGTGTGCGCTCGGATTGGCGCCGCTCAAGTGGCCACCTTATGTCACTCGTTTGTTTGTAAAGATTGCTCCGTTCTTCTCCTGACTTGTTCCCGGATTAGGACGACACATACTACTACTACTACACGAGACATTGCAATGTGTTCCAAAAATGTAAGCCTGATCATTGAGCGAACCAACACCAAACTGAAGATCATGTCACTGTCACAGTTTACATGCCCGTGCTTCATGGAGATCCCTAACTCAAGACATACCAGGTGAAAAAGAAGAACAACCTGAAGAGAGGGCCCAAACTGGATGCGTCAACGCAACAGTTTTTGAAAGGATAGCGAAAGAGCGAAGACATATTTTTTAGGTTTCCCCAGGTGCCGTCACCTTTCTGTGTGCCTGCCAAGTACTTTTTTCTCTGTGTACCTACCCTCCCCCGTGCATAAGATGGATGAAAAACTCGGGTTTTGGCAGTATCCATCTTAATCAAGGGGGGTATCCATCTTAAAGACGGGGGCACTGTAGACTACAGTGTAGTCACTGCACAGGGGTACCTCACCCCCGTGTTTAAGATGGATTGGCATTCTCGCCCGTTATCCATCTTAATCAAGGGGGGTTGGCTATCCATCTTATGCACGGGGGGGGGGTAGGTAGTACTTCTTTATCAGCTCGGCATCTACCCCTTCTAGGCGACCAGAGTGAAGCGCTTCCAACCGGTCTGTTTCGTAGTTGTGGGCACCGGATGGCTGCCACTTGTCTGTATGGCCCAGACAGTCCACTTCGCTGTCCACTCCTCTTTGCCGTGGTACCCAGGCATACCGGATACATGCCTTCGAGCCTTCTAGGTCTTTCCAATAAAAGTTAAAAGTTTGGGGAAAGAGGATCCAGAAGGCTTCGGTAAGCCTGAGCTCTCATCAGTGGTTAGCAAGAGTGGAGCATCCGCACGTCCCAGCTCAATGAGCCAGCTTCAAGTTCTTCATTTGAGATGGGCGGAGGCGGTGGGATGACACTCTTCCCGAGGGGGGTTTTGTGTGACCCAAGTCCTGAAGCAAGCTCTACGGTTCCTCCAGGTTTAATGACGTTGAGCCACTTTTCTGGGAGCTGCCGCACAACAAAATACGGGGTGACCCGCGCTCCACAATGCCAATGAAGCGTGGGTAGGAGTATTGCGTGTTCTTCCCGGAACCCTTTGTTTTGTGCCCAATCGAAAATTCATCGAGTTCCAGAACACGCCCCGGGCCACCAAGAGGTAAGAACTGACATTCTGCAGTTCTCAAATTGTCAGCGACAATGTTGCCCAGACAACGGCTCAAAGCTGCGTGGTTCGATTTCGAATTGAACCACAACGTGTTTGCGTTACACCTTTGGCACCACAAAAAAAAGACCATAGCTTTACGCCAAATCGCTGGATTCATGTTGTTGGGCGTTGGTTGTGGGGGAGGAGTGAGGACTCGCAGAGTTGCTGCGGTTAGCACACTTGCGGAAACCCCTCTGCTGGGACATCTGCAGTGCAAAAACGGCCACCCGTCGTCGCACTTGCCGCCTCGACCGCCCATCACGCAAGATCCCGTACGACATCAGGTGGCGCGCGAGGGCACTTTGCTCCTCTCCGCCCACGGAACCCCTTATCCGGTGGTATCACCGGAGCTGCGGATAAGGGATTCCGTGGGCGGCGAGGGTGGGAAAACTTGAATTTCTCTTTGAACCAACCACACCCTGAAGGCTGTGTTAAGTTCTCTAATCGACTTTTCGTGGTGCATCAACTCCCTCAGTGAAACTGTGAGAGTTTCTGCTCTTCGTATTGTCTGACGAAAACTGCCTAGAAGAGCTTCTGCTCTTCGTATTGTCTGACGAGAACTGCCTAGGAGAAAGGGAGAAGTAAGAACACGTCTTTGTAACTGATAGCACTAGCGCAAGGGAATGTTGAGTGACTGCCTTAACCCGGGGAAACGAGCTTGGGCGAGGTCACCTTCCATCCACCACAACGCCAGTGAGAAACTGCCTCACCGCAAGTACAATTGAATCGAGCGCATCAGCGCCAATCATGGTCAGCGGTACGCGTGACGGCAAGTCCGCAGGGTTGCCCTCACTCCTGACCCATCGTACAGAAACAGCGCAATTCAAGGAACGCACGCGTTCCAGTCCTTTAACTACCGCCTCGTTCAAGACGGCACTTTTCAAACAGGACCCCTTACGGGCCACTCCTTTCACAGTGGTATTATCAACCACAATGTCCACTCTCCCACCTCTAATCGAGGGCGGCAGAGCCAAGACAACTAACTTGAAGGCAATAGTCTCTAACTCGTTTATGTGCAACGAGCTCCCCGCAGAGTTCCAAGACCCACCCAACACGGTCACTTCCATTGTGCGCGAGTCAACAAGGATACCCCCCCAGCCTTTCTTACTCGCGTCCACGAAGGCCGTGATACGTGGGGACTGTTCGAGAGTGGGAACGGCCCTCGGCTTCAGCACCGAGTTAATCCACTCTTGGAACGACAAACGAACACCTTCCTTGGCCGCACTCGATCTTCGGCTTGCAACGTCGCTTCTGTTGCTTCGAGCCGCAATAGAGCAATGCCTGATGCGGGTTGCCGCCGTGTTTTGGTGTTGCTATCGCTAAAAGTTGTCACATAACATAGTTCCTTTTTCTGTTTCAGAAGAAGAGGACAAGTTTTCAGGGGGAAAAAAAGGACTTTTTTTATGTAAGACTTGCCGTCTGTTTACTGTGCACGCGGACTAAGGTTGGTACACCGCGCGCAGTTAGAGGTCATTGTGATCAGTCGCTGTATCCACGCATCCGCAGAAGACCAAAACCTGCCGGACACCTTGTTTATTATGAAAGACAAGCATGCCACAGAGACCAACATGCGACACACGCCGCACTTCACTTTCTGGTGCTCGTGGCACACCCGCTCACTCCACTTTTCGTGTTCCGTAGCGTTGAACACCGCCCATCTCGCCGCACGCTCCCCTTCCACCCACGTCCGTACGTCGGGAAAAGATCCATCCCCCACGCCTCGCCACTGACTCGTGCCGCTGAAGATCGGCCTCATCTCGTACCCCGTGAGGCACGGCGGGGCTCCCACCGTTCTCAGCGACCCTATCTTCTCCAGTTTCCTGCCTGGCAGAAGCGGTCCGTCGCCGTTTCGCTCCAGCGCATCCCCGACGGGTTTTAAAAGTTTTGCGAGTACCCTCGCACGCATGCTCAACGGTGTCCCGTCCGTCGTCGCTACGACACTGCCCGGAAGATCCAGTTTGGTGCACACTTCAAAGTCGACGGCGAGCTCCGCCATCGAGACGTCACCCGCCACCGACCAGCACATCCCATCCAGCCAATACTGCAGCGCCCGGAACCACCTCTCTCCTCCGACCGCCGCGAAGGTCTCCGGTCCCGCGATCGCTTCGAATCCGGGGCCTCTGATAGAACATCTCCTGCTCTCTTTACCGCAGCTGATCCTGTCACTACCTGTCAAACCGTGACTCCCAGTCTGTCCTTCCTTCTCATCCTATTCCTTCCTCTTCGGGGCACGCATAGCACGTGGCCGCTCTGCGCAAGTTGGGGCCGTAATACTGCACCTTTGTAGCTCTTCCGCCCCACCTTCGCCAGGGCCGACTGGAGAAAGTGGTCGCCACAAAGGAATTACCCCCCGAGATTCACCGATTTTGGCCTGGACCAGGTGGCTTGTCTCCTGGGGTCTTTGATCTTGATACGCTGGAATTACCCGAAATTGTCCTTATAGCTAGCAAGGCGGCGATCCCCCGCGAGACGAGCTCGCCCGCCGGCCAGAGCGCCCGCTGCAGCACCAACTCCGGTGCCGCCACTCACTGTAGCAGAGCCGCAACCTGCAGCGCGCCTCCGGAGCGACTTACGCCCGCCGTAGCAGTGCGAAGAGAAGTGAGGAGACTGGAAACTCCCCGGAGAGATGGTCCCTGCACTCTAACTCGTCTCTCTCTCTCTCTCTCTCCTTATTCTGTGACGAAAAAGTGCAAAGTAGCTAGAAATGCTTTCCAGGACCCAAGGCAGCATCCCTGAAGCACTCAGCAAAAAAACGAGAAACGAAAGAAAAAAAAAGACACCCCCCCGCCAACCCCCCCCGTGTTGAACTACGGGGAACTGGCCCACCGACCACACTGTCTGCAGACACTGTGCTCTGCGAAGTTTACTTCGCAGATTGCCACCGTAAAAAGAAGACAAGTCAGTGCTGCCTAGCAAGTCGCAGTCACAATCAGGGCGAGAGCCCTGAGTTTTTAACTGATTGCTCAGACACGGTTGTAGGGGCCTTCTCCCTGTGACGGATTCGCCTGTGCTCTCGTAGCACGGGTGGTCCTGGCTGTGACGAGCTAGCTTGACTGTGAACCGCTCCGGCGCTGACTGCTTTGGAAGAGGGACTGACTGTGCTCAGCTTCGTGCTAGCTGCCCTTCAAGAGACATGCTTTGCACTCTCTGATTATACCCACTGAGTGTGAACCGCTTCGGCGCTGACTGCTTTGGAAGAGGGACTGTGCTCAGCTTCGTGCTAACTGCCCTGCTAGAGACGTGCTTGGCACTCTCTAGCGAACCGCCGACAGAGGTCCGCTGCAGTACTATTTGCTTTTTTTTTCTTTTGCGTCCCCCATCCCGCGTGGATGAGCCACGAGCTCCGAGATGCGACGATTGCCAGCCCGGTGGCCCAGAGCAGTAGACGCCCCCTGCGCCGGCGCGCGGCCTGGTATGTATCTGCATGTGCAATATACAAAAAGCCGCTGTCGTTCAGCCCAAAGAGAGGGTGCGGTCCTAGTTGGAAGGCGATCGCCCTCTGTCGTGAAGTACTTCTCCGACAGCCTTCGTCTCTGCTGGCAAAGGACCATTGGGATAGCCATTGGGACAATCCCATGGTACCGCGTGAATGGCGCGATCGGGCCCACGGCAGCGCAAGCCAGCTAACGGTGGTCGCGCACGCAGCCTGTCTGCTCGCGGTCGCGCCGGCCCGGCCCGCAACCGCAGCCGCCATATGGCGGCCACATTCGCCCGTGCCGTGCCCACACGCCGGCCAGCTCAACCCATCGAGCTAACAATCCAGCTCACGAGCACAACCGAGGATCCCGTAGCGTCAGCGGTCCGGCCAAGGAACGTAGCCGAGGTCCGTTTGGTAGAACAGCGCGTTAAACATGAGTTTAGTTCGCACACCGGAGCGGCGCCTACGGCTCCGAAGGCAACCGCACCGAAGGAGAATTAAATCAATTTCTAGTTCGTGAAGACCGCCAATTCCTTGAAAGTAGTAGTAGTAGTAGTTGTCATCTCACCCCCGCAGATACGGGAGTAAAACGGAGCAGTGTTTGCATTCAAACGATTCAAGTGCGGCGGCAGCAGAAACTGTCAAGCCGTGACAGCATTCGGATGAGGTGTACCTTTCGCAAAGGTGGCATCTCAGTGTGGGGTACAGCGGATTATGGGCTGTCAGCGGAAAATGACAATTGATGCAGTGTTCTGCGCAGGCTTTGACATGGCACCGCGGCGCCGAGCAGACCAGTTCATCGATGTAGCGAAGGGCCAGAATGCGTCGTTGTCTTCTTGCAGCAGCTGTTGTTGTCGTCTTCTGTCGTCGTCCGGAGCCTTGCCCCCGGGGCCGTATGAGCTTCCGTACTTTGCGCGGCGGCTCTTCGACGTTCTTGAGTGTGTTCGCGACGACTTCTTTCACCTTTGCGTCCCAGACCTCCCGGTCCTCCATCCACTCCCGGATTTTTGTCCGGTCCCTTTCCGCGAGATCGTTGCAGATTACTCGTTCGAAAGACAGCAGTGGTCGCCCCACTCGTCTCGCCCGAAGCTGGTCCGCGAACATCAAGCCAGCAATCGGCTGATCAGAACGCATGCAGTGCGCCGCAAACCGCAGGCGCTTCTCTTGCAGCACCGCCTCGATCCTCGGGAAACCGACCATCAGCTCTGAGTTCTTCATGCGCGTGTCACGGCTGTACACTTTGATCCCCTTCACGTAGCGGACCATACACGTGTACGCCCCTATCACGTCTGCACGTAACTCGGTCCCCACCACCCATGCTTCCGCTCCAGCCAGGAAGATGCTGAGAACCAGACACCGAAACAGCCAAGCCTTCGTTGCCATCGCCAGCGTTGACCGCCACGTTGCTTTGAGCTTGTGTAGGGCGACCCACGCTAGTTGCTTGTTTCGCAGGAAGTCGGTCTTGCTGGACTGCAGCATGCACCCAAGGTACTTGTAGTCCCGAACTTCCCGCAGGAGTCCTCCTTCTGGGCGTTGCACGTGTCTGGGTATCGGATCTCCGATTACCATCACCTCAGTTTTCCCTTGGCCGTAGTTTACCTTCAGTCCAAATCGTTTCGCCGTGAGGTGCAGACGCCGCAGCATTTGGGTTGCAGCTCTCGATGTTCGTGCCAGAACTGCTATGTCATCCATGAAGTCGAGGTCTTTCACTCGAGTCTTCCGGCTCCCTCGTCCCACCACGTAGCCACAACTTCCGTCGGTTGAGGCTCGATCGACTTCTCGCATTATTGCGTCGATTACCAGGATGAACAACGTCGGTGCAAGAGTGTCGCCTTGAAGAACTCCTGCACAGATCTCGATCGCTTCGGTGAGGCCGTGAGGAGTCCGGATCGCCGTTGTCGCGCCCCGGTACGTCGCAATGATCGCTTGTGCCAGCCGTTCGGGCACCGAGTATGCTACCAGAAGCTTCTCAAGTTGCGACCAGAACACAGAATCGAATGCCGACGAGAAATCTACGAAGACGCAAAACAGCGCTCCTTCCTTCTCGCCACGGACGTTGTCGATTATTGTACGAAGACATAGAACATGTTCGCCAGTCGATCTTCCTGGACGGCCCCCATTTTGGGCGTTGCGCATGCGACCAATTCTGCCAATTTCGTCGTCTAGGGCCTGTCGGACCCGTTCCCGCAGCACACCGTTGTAGAGCTTCGCACAGCATGATGCAAGTGTAATCTGGCGGTAACACGCCAGGTCTAAGCGGTTGCCTTTCTTGAAGAGGAGTTGTGTCTCCGATGTTTTCCATGCTGCCGGCATACTTCCGTCGTACGCGGCGACACAAAATTCAGTCAGCTTATCGGAGAGCTCGGGGAGCTTGAGGATCTCGTTTGGTATTCCGTCTGAACCTGTAGCTTTTCCTCCCTTCAGCTTCTTTGCCACCGCCTGGACTTCAAGAACCGTCGGCGGTCCAGTCTCCCATCTGTCCGGACGACCCAGTATCCGTCTCATGTTCCCAGCCGGTGGCTCGTCTTCCGCATGTGATCGGCGGACGTCAGCGAAATGTCGATGATACTGTTCCAGCGAAAGGGGCGGTAGCTCGCTTTTCTTGCGCTTTAGTGCTTTCAACGCTGACCATGCTGCTTGAGGGTGTGGTTTTGAGTTCTCTTCGAAGAATCTCAGTAAGAGCGCCATCTGGTTTGCCGCGGCGTTGTCGTAGGGGTTGTACGCCGCCGCAGGTACCCAGCCCGGGTTTAATTGTGGGCGAGGGAGTCGGGGTAGTCTTCTCGCAAGCTCGCTGTAACGCTGACAGAAGTCGTCGTATGTTGTTGAACTGCTCAAGGCGGTAGCGAAACGGTCTCGGAGTGTTGCATCGCGTCGGATTGCCCCGAAGTCAAGCTTGCCTTCCTGCGGCGCCCTAGGGGCTGCGAATTTCACGCGAAGGTCGGCGTACACGAGCCGGTGGTCCGATGTAAGCCGAGGTGATAGCGTTGCAGGATCTGTCGTCCGGACTCGTCGTACGCTGCTGGTGTATCTGGCTCGGACGAAGATGTGGTCGATTAATCTTTCTCTCCATGTCGCCAATGCAGTGTGCTCCCGTACTGTTGCGGCTGATACTAGTTCATGATACTCCGCAAAACTAGCTAGCCTGCGGGTAGCTTGCCGCATTTGTTCACTCCATGCTCGTCGCCTTTGCTGGTATGGTGCATATCGTGCATTGCCTTCGCCGCGGTTTAGCGCTGCATTGTAGTCCCCAGCGGCGACCAGATACTGCATGTCACGGGTTTGTTCCAGGGTAGTTTCAAGATTTGTGTAGTGCCGAGTCTGCGTTGTGTCGTTGTGCCCTGAGTGGGGTGCGTAGTTGTTGATCACGTAGCCGTAGCCGCCCGCCGCTTCCAATTTCGCCCACATGATGCGCTCGCTCGCGACACCCATTTCGACCCAGGCGATCTGGGGCGACATGAGCATCGCAATTCCACCTAGTTGGGGGTGCGCCGGTGCTGCTACCAAGTGCAGCCTCCAACCCCATCCGGCGTCGCGAGTAAACATCCCTTGCCCGTCTCCACGAATCTGGTGTTCCTGCAGGCAAAGGATCTTCACGTCGCTCTCAATGCAGTAGAGCACTAGGTCTGCGGTTTTGCGTCGGTCCGTCAGCGTGCGACAGTTCCACGTGCCAACGCGAGTCGAATCGTTTGCTGTAAACACAGCCGTTCTTGGTAAAGTGAAGTGCAAGTTATCAGTGTCGCCATCGAGAAGGCCCCCCCATTGACACCATAGACGCCGTAATGGCAGAGTGAACGGCGCCAGGGTTTAGGGCTGGAGTTCCCGGGTTCGAACCCCGCCGAGGGACCTTGAAAAAATAATTAATTCCTTCACGAAACAGAAAGCTCAAGATATCGACGAATCGTTAACCAGCCACGATGCCCTGCGCATTCAGAGTACCTTAACTGCGGAGGACAACAAGCAGTCCCTCTTCCCACACCTTCATTTTTTTTCCTGTATTGACACCATCTGGCCTTTTTTTACCCGTCCCGCTACTTTTACCTACCCTGTACCCCCTTACTGTTACCCCTCCCCGTAAAAGAACAAAGTAGAACGCTACAGGTTTGACACGTAGACCGATACGGACTGCACGGCAACCCCTGCTCAACGTGTAGGACGTGGGGGGCCCAGGACCACTTGCACAACGCAGTGGACCTGGTGTCGGTCACATCCATCGCCAAAAACGAAGTTACACGGATGCGCAACCACATGTGACAGTAAACAGTAAAGTAAAAGCGACACAAAGTACGTAAAGGAATGAAAACACACTGCCCAGACCCTGCTCTAACAGCACAAAAGGAAAACCCCCCCTTCCCCCTCGCCTCACAAGTCAAACGGAGACTTCAAAAAACCGACCGCTTACTACAAGAAACAGTCTAGAAATTCACAAAACACATGTTCATGATCTACAGGACCCCCAAAAGCACCCTCTGAACCCGCTCTTTGCGCTGGCAGCTGTCCGGAAGCAGGACCAAGAGATCGTCGAAAGTACAGCCCCCGCAGTGGCTGATATTAAGGTCATCGCCGATCGCGCCGAATCGTGCATTCGTGGGATGTGGAGCACCCCAACAAGACCGACAAGACCGTGGACGTGGCTGTGGTGTCCAGGTGCGTGAACTACAAGCGCGAGCACAACGAGTACTTTTTCCCAGGCAGCGTGGCCCGAAGCCGCTGCTGACTTCCCCGCCGTTTCGGGTGGCCGGTAACGGCCAATCGATTTGCCGCGCTCGCGAGGGGAGCAACGAAGGCGCGTGGCGCGGCTGCTGTCCCGGTGTTCCCGGGGTGCACATGTACTCGCACAGCTGGGGTATATGCGATTGCTGCGTGGTTGTTCTGCCTCCCTCTCATTTGGCTTTTTCACCCGCGCAGCCGCACTGTGGCCTGCCGGACCGGGGGCCCACCACCAGACTCCAGCAAAAACAAATGAAAACCCCCCATAAGCGCCCATCAGAAAACAAAATTAATTCTTTCACGAAATAGCTCTTCACAAAATACAATTTCACAAGATATTACTTGATTAATTACGGACTGGTGCGTACAACAAAACAAATAACACATAATACAACCAACCCTAGGGGGAATTCACGGAAAGCAACAAGTTAATGTTTGGTTGCTGTACGTACTTGACCGAGGTTCAACGCAAAATCGAAAAGGCAGGCTACACCCTCCTTCAAAACCACAAGACATGCTAAAAAATAGTCACCCACGGTATAATAACAGGCAAGGTGCGCGAGCTGATTCCTCCACCAAAGACATCTACCGTGCTCGTGCACTTCCGACATGGTGTTGCTTGCGCCGAGCGGTTCAAGAATGCTGTTCACGAGAAAGGGTTTGTATGCGTAATGAGGGATGCGCTGTATGCCTGGAGGCAGCTCGAGCAATCGTCCGGTAGCAGTCATGAAGAGCTGCTGCTGACAGCTTGCTCTGCAATGTCCGCGTGCCCACCGGCGGATCTCACGCGAGTGGCCGAAGCCATGCTGTCCGCCCGCCAGCTACAGGACTACCTACCTTTGGTCTCGAATTTAGCACCTCAGCTCTGCCGACTCGATGACCGCATCCTTCTGGGCCGAGGCTCGTTGTTGTCTTCAGGCTACTCGACGGTCTCTACCATTCGAGATCAGAGCGACTTCGACCGGAGCAGGGATTCCACGGCTGCCCCGTGGCAAAGCTTCGTCGACCTCGGTTGCATCGAGCCCATGCTGGCACCAAGCTTCTTTGCTCCCTCGACAACTCGTGCTCCCCCTCTTATCGACGCAACGAACACTGTTCACGTCGCCGGTGCGACGTTCCAAGCCGTCGCCGGGTATGCCGTATCCTTTTCTGAACCGCCCTAACAGTCCTGGGGCTGCTAAGGCGTGACTACCCTCGTCCCTGTCCCCAGGGAGCCGCCCCTGGCCCACCTGAGTGGGAGCCCCCCTGAAGGTGGAGGCCTCACATCCTTTGACTTGTTTTGATGTGATCTCTCTCCAGAATATATCGTAGCGATGGCCCGCATTAGTCACCAGGTGACTACCTCTTCGATCGTACCGTGTTCGTGATTCTGGCGGTTGCACACACACACACACACACAAGACGGTAAGAGCGCAATATGAGGAATACAAATTCAGTGCTCTGGCAAAGAGCCAATCCCTCCGAGAAGTCACCAGTGTAGTAGCGCGGATTTGTGGCGTGAAATGGCATCACGGGCGCGTCGCAAATGTAACCAGCGTCACAGCACTGGGCGGAGGGGTCATGCAGGGCATCTCGTGCCGAGCCGACCTCGCCCCGCGAACGGAAGTGGTGTTGCGGGCGATGAGCCAACGGAGCCCCGACTCAAACGCCACAGCGGCCTCAAACCCGTTTGTTAAGGCGCATGAGCGGTGGGCGGGATGCGTACAGCCGGAGAGGTACTACGAGGCGGCCTGGAAGGAGGCAGCAGAGTGGAGGGGAAGGAGGCAGAGAAGGGCAGCTGCCGCACGGCCAACAGTGAAGCGAACAGGGAATAAGAAAGCGAAGTGTTCCAAACACGACGCGGCTCGCTGCTCCGTGTGCACAAGAAGGCGCCTCCCCCCGGATACATGTTGCAGCCAGCGGCACACGGCGCACGAAGCGGGGAACCATTGTCAAACAAAGCTACAGTTTCGGACAGCGCGTGGTCATCACGAGCAGCAAGAAGGAGCGTCAGCTGTGACGTGAGGAAGCCAACGGCCTGGGCCATACTCCGCAACAGGGGTTACCCATACATGAATTCCACACACACACACACACACACACACACACACACACACACACACACACACACACACACACACACACACACACACACACACACACACACACACACACACACACACACACACACATACTAGCAAGCTTGCTTGAGCGCCGAAGGCGCGTCTAGTGGGATCCACTACGTTCTGTGGATAGGCAATGCATCCCCCACTCGTCACGAGGTTGGACGGGAGGGATCACAATCCAACACACGTCGCAGGCTGGGTGTTGGCCCCCCTTTGGTTGGGTTCCCCTCCCTCCCCACACACACACACACACACACACACACACACACACACACACACACACACACACACACACACACACACACACACACACACACACCACACACACACCACACACACACACACACACACACACACACACACACCACACACACACACACACACACACACACACACAACACACACACACACACACACACACACACACACACACACACACACACACACACACACACACACACACACACACACACACACACACACACACACACACACACACACACACACACACACACACACACACACACACACACACACACACACACACACACACACACACACACACACACACACACACACACACACACACACACACACACACACACACACACACACACACACACACACACACACACACACACACACACACACACACACACACCACTCTCTCTCTCTCTCTCTCTGCAGGTACGCGGCGGCGGGCAAAGCGGTCCTCGCAGCGCGGCGCATCGGGTGCCAAGCGGCGAAGGACGACTCCGAGCGCCGGAAGCGCAGGGGGCAGCCCAGCCAGCAGCAGGCGGCCATGCGCCTGCGGGACCAGCACCAACACCAACACCACCAGCACCACCACCGCGCCCCTTCGCCGGCAGCTTCGGCTGCCGCCAGCCGGCGGGCCGCCGACGCGTCGGGGATGTCCTTCGCAGACGTCGAGGCGTTCACGGCGAAGGCAACCGAAAGCAGGCCAGCCACACCTCCGCTGCACATGCGGCAGACCGCGTCCACCGAGGCGAAGCGCACGGCATCGCCGGGACCCTCCCGGGGCACGCCGCAGGCGAAGCGCACCGCGTCGCCGGGACGCCCCCGTGTTTGCGGGTTCACGCCGATTGCGAAGCGGCCGGGCGCCCCGGAGCCACCGTTTCGGATCCTCGAAGAGCCGAACCACCCGGGCTCCAAAGGCGCGGCACGCGGCTTCCAGCTGCCGCGGGCGTCGGCCTCGTTGTCGGCCGGGCAGTGGTCCGCGCTGCAGGCGGCAGCGCCGCCGCCGGCGGCGGCGGACGCGGACGCGGCCGACTGGAGCGAGCTGGGCCTGCAGCTCGAAGCGGTCCTGCGCAAGGCGTGCACGACGAAGGCGGGCGCTGCCGCCGCCGCCCCGCGGCAAGAGCCCGGAACCCCGCTGCACAACCGCTCTGCGTCCGCCCGCAACGGCCCCTACGCCTCCCAGCGGACTACAACACCGAAGCGCGGCCGTGGCCAAAAGGTCGTGACGCATGGCGCGTTGTCGTCGGTCTTGTCGTCCCCCGCCTCCGGTAAACCGGGCGCCGGCGGGCAAAAGGGCGCGTCCCCTGCGGGGACCAGTGCGCTGTCGTCGGTTCTGGCGTCCCCCGCCGCCTCCGGCGGACCCGGCGCCGGCGGGCAAAAGGGCCCGCCGCCTGCGAGGACTGCGCACGGCGCGCTGCCGGCGAGGGCTTCGTCCCCCGCCTTCGGCAGGCCCGGAAACGGGAAGGCCGTCGTGCCGGCCGCGCGCGGCGCCGCGCCGTCGGTCGCGTCGTCCGCCGCCTCCGGCAGGCCCCGCGGCACCGATGCGTTGTCGTCGATTTTGTCGTCGCCCACTTCCGGCAGACCGGGAGCCGGCGGAACTGCCATGCCCGCCGGCCGGAGGGGCAGGCTGCTCGCGGGGCCTGAGGGCAGGGGGGGTGCTCCTGCAGGGCGGCGCGTGTCGGTCTCCTGGGAGGGGGACGACGGCGTGGTGGACAACCGGCGGATTTCGCCGCCCCGCCCGTCCGCCAGAACCGGGGCTTCGTCGCAGCCGCGTCTCCTGGCGCCTCCTTCCGATTCCGGGGCCGAAGCAGGCGTGCCTGCCTCCGAGCGCAGGCAGCTGTTCCGGACCCTGTCCCTCGACCACGGGTCCCTGGCGGACGCGGCCCCGATACCGCAGCCGGCACCGGCCCGTGGAGAGGAGGAGAATGTGCACCCTCCATTGCTGTCCGGCGCGGGCAACCCGCGGCAGGACGTGAGCCGGGGTTCCGTATCGAGCGCGCCTCCGAGGGGCGGCGGCCTGAGGGAGTCCGTCGAGCAGTGGCTGCAGGCCTTCGGCAACGACTTCGTCACGCTGCACCTCGCCCTCAAGACGCTGCTGGTGCTCATCGACGAGGGCTCGAGCAAGGAGCTGCTGCGGTACAAGGACATCGTCACGTCCTGCGGCATGCTCGACGACCGAACCGTGCCCGCGCAAGTCACCCTGGCCTACGGCATAACCGAGCACACGCCAGTGCCCGACAACCCGCAAACCGAGCAAGATCAAGTTGTCGCGATGCTCTCGCAGATGGCGCAGACCAAGGTATGCACGGGGCTCCTTGAGAGAGATGCACGCGCAGTCTTTTCCCTTCCCTTTCTTTTTCCTTTCGCATCTTCCTCCCGCAAGAAGACTTGATGCTACCCTTTATTGTCGCAAACGAATCGGGCGGCGTCCACAGCACACAGCTCACGGCGCCAAGCATTGGGAGCGGCGCCAAAGTGCAGGTGCTATGAAAGGCAGTCAAGCGCTGTTCACGGGACCAGTGCTACTTGATACCGTCGGTCGGATGAGGTCAGGCTGGCCATTTCCAGGTCAGCACACGACGCTCGGAGACTCTCTACTTACCCTCGAAACGCAAGTAGCTTAGTCTAGTGAACAAGCCTTTTTTTACCAGCTTCGGCTGACACCATCTGCGCACTTAACCATGGTTAAGAAGACGACTGAAAGCACAAACACAGAGATAGGTCAAAGCATTTGCAGAATAACACGAAAAGCCTTTAGGCAAAAACCCGTTTTCACATTTCTTCTTTTGTTCGCCCGGTTTCTTGTAAGCACAGCGCGTGCAGGCAACGCTAGGCGATGAGACTTCTGAAAGACCACGGAGGTCAGCTGGCCGGGAGCAACAGAAGAGGGTGTGTACGTTGTGTGGCAACCTGATATGTGTGCGATGCTGTGCGCTAGGTGGCAACCTGATGCGTGTGCGATGCTGTGCGCTACGTGGCAACCTGATGCGTGTGTGCGATGGATGTTCGATGAGCTTGAAAGGCGCCGCATGGATGCGTGGTTGATACTTCTTCCCCATGTGTGAGTGTGCAGAAGCAAACGGCCCAATAAATCAGCACCGCGAGCAGCTACAGCAGCTGACGGTTTCTAATCCGAACTCGCGTGGCTTCGTGCGCGCTCCAAAAGTCCCAATTTCACACACAGACGTGCTTGCGCCATATCTTCGCGTTGATGGATGCAGAAGAGTACGGACAGCTCGCGGAGTACCTTGCAAAGGTGAAAGCCTCGCTGTTCTTGAACAACGAAGAGATGCTGTAGTGCCCGTCCGCGTGGCGCTGCAATACAGCCGCGGCATGGGAAGGACATCTGCGGGGATGCCATGACAGCTGCAGCACGTTCGGAGCCGATGCAACAAAGAGATGTTACTGTGTTAGTATACCCCGCGACAAGCCTCGCATGGTGTTAGACCCCACGACCGGTGATTCAAGATGGTACAAGCCCAATCTGGGGCTCGAAGGTTGCGGCAGCATCGAATCCGGCAGAAACCCCGACGCAGCGCTCCTTCTTCTTTTGGAAGTCTTTCTCCCGTTGGATCCCAACGTGTCCCGCACACTCGTAGAACCACCTTTCTCCTGTCTCTCGGTCTCTCTTTCCCGGAAAAGGGTCAGCGCAAAAGCGATGACTGTGAGAACACATGCAGGTGGGTGGACAGAGGCCCTGGGACTGCTATGGCCCGACTACTCTGACTGTGTTTTGATATGGAAGGATGTCAAAAGGGTAAGGGGGGGGGTTTGAGCAGCAATACTCTGGCGGAAGTACGATGTCCTTACTCCACATTCTGCTCAACCCCCTCCTTCCTATGACATCGTCTCGTATGATCTCTCTCTCTCTCTTGCCTTCAATGTAGACCACAACCCCCTGTTCTTAGATCGCCGGCGCCGTTTCAAACGGTTGTCGGGTTTTTGTTCTTAGGTTTTACGACACTTCTTCGACCTCTTTCAGCCCGTCTCGTGCCCTCCGGCCCGCCTCCAGAAAGATCCTACGAGTAAACGTCTAAGCGTCTGCGTGTCGGCCTAACCCGTCGATGTCGACCAGGGAGTACAACGTTAGGCGGTGTCGACAGCTGCAAGCGAGGTACATCATCTGATATGGCCAGTTGCAAGCGAGGCATGGCCAGTTGCAAGCGAGGTACATCAGCATCATGTGCAACATCATCTGATATGGCCAGTTGCAAGCGAGGCATGACCAGTTGCAGGCGAGGTACACCAGCATCTGATGCAACCAGTTGCAAGCGACGTACAACAGCATCTGATATGACCAGTTGCAAGCGACATCAAATGTGACCAATGGCAAAGAGAGCAGAAGTAGACAGAACCGTAGACAGAGCCAAGCCCGACCTGACCATTGCTTTCGCCGGATGTTGTGCCGCCTAGATTGTTGCAGTAATTGTAGGCCCCTGCGGACGAGTGGTATGTACCTCATACCAGGCTCGCCATACCGTCCTTGGTGCACACCAGCTTAGAACCCCGGTTTATCACCCTGTTGTAGCTCGGGTGGCGCAGCTTCAGTCCAATAATATCCACACCTCCCAGCCGTTTACGAAGAGCCAAAAAGAAAATACACACAGAAGAAATACCCACACAAAGAAAAAAATACACGGAAGAAATACCCACACAAAGAAAAATACTCGCACATACACAGCAGAGAAGAGACAATCCACGTACACCCTCTCAAGACTGCCCTCCTCCAACAACAAGAGGGTCCACGGGGAAACAATACCCCCCAGCAACGAACGTTTTGAGCCCCCCCCCCCCCCCCCCCCCCGCGCGCATCCGCCGGAAAAAAAGAAGGAAAACGAAATAAATAAAGCGAGAAAAAGAAACCGACGCGAACCGCACAAAAACAAAAATAACCCGGTGCGCGGCGCATTTTCTTTCTTTCCCGCCCCACGGCTTTGGATCGCGCAGGGCCGGCACCCCCCACCCATCCCACCCCCGCGTTTTCGAGTAAGAAACCGCTCAAAAACAAGTTAAGTCCCCTTGCCACTCTAGTCTAGAAAAATTCTGCGAAACCGTCTGAGAGAACGAGTCGGAAAGCACGTATAAACGAGAGGGAAAGACACTCTCACCCACACGCACACACCCGAACATATCCCTGAAGCACTCCACCCCTCATCGAGGCCGCCCGTCGACCGGATACTTTGACGTGCCGACTTTCTGACACCGCAAGTGTAGTGGTAGAAAGACTAGAAAGAAAGGCGAGGAGATGACGACGCAATGCTTCACGAGCAACGAGTGTGACATCTTCTGCAGGATCGTGTACGTGTCGTCGATGCCGGCGGGGGAGCCGCGGGCCGAAGACGGCGAGACGAGCCCCGGCGAGCAAGAAGAGTCGTACCCGGAACGGGCGGGGCGGGCGAAGCGCTGGAGGAAGACGGCGGCGATGGCCGGCGGCCGGCAGGCGCTGTTCTGTTCCCCCCGCCGCTCCCAGGCGTCTTCCGCTGGCTCCGACGTCGTCAGCTCCGCCTCCTCCTTCGACTACGACGAGGACGAAACCACCGATTCCGATTGAAACCCCCTACGCAACCCGTATCTGAAAGGCCGAACAAGCCGAGGTGTCCAGGTGCGTGAACTACAATCGAGCACAACGAGTACTTTTTTTTGTATAAGCACCTGCTTCGTAGGAAATGCTTGAGGAGACTGCCAGTTGCGATAGATCAAAGGAGGTAAATGTGCTGTAGCCCACACGAAACACAGGTAAATCTGGGTTTAGTGGCGGGCGTAAGCGTTCAACAAAAAAAGACCCACTTTGTAGTCGTATTGTTTTCTCCCCCTCTAGCCTCCTTCGAAATGAGCACAAGGCAGTCCCGAGTATTTCCCAGGCAGCGCGGCCCGAAGCCGCTGCTGACTCCCGCCTTCTCGGGTGGCCGGTAACGGGCAATCGATTTGCCGCGCTCGCGTGGGGAGCAACGAAGGCGCGTGGCACGGCTGCTGTCCCGTGTGTTTCCGGGCATCGGTTCTTTCTGTCATAGGACGAACCACCAACCGCAACGAGGGCCCGATTTCTTTTGCGATCCATGCACCGTTTTCTCCCTGTTCTCGAGCCTGCGAACGGTTTCTGCTGGCATATGCTCCCTTCCCACCTTGTCTGTTTGTTACACAGAAGAAGAAGAAGAAGAAGAAGAAGAAAAAGAAAAAGGCCGCACCTGGTCCAGGAACGTGACGGTCAACCACACAGTTTGCAAAGCTTGAGTCGGAGGCAGCACAGTGCTACAACCCCGTCCGCTCTGCCCTGCGGCTGACCGTCTCGACGAGCGCGAGCGCCAAGCCCCAAGGTGCGCCACGCCTTGATGCATTAGTTTGGGAAATCGGTAGCCACTTGACCCGTAGGCCCGTGGCTCTGCAGTACCGCCGAACACGTGAAGCTTGGCTCCCGTGTAGCAGGCTTTCCCTGGTACCTATGTCTGTTTGTTACACAGAAAGAAAATAAAAGAGCACCCCCCAACGTATTTATGGTGTTGTCCAGCTCGCAAGAGCAGGACTTCTGCAAGCGTTGGGTAGATGCCACCATTTTCTTTTGAGGGTGTCCTTGTGCCAAAGTGGTAGGTAGCAAAGAAAGTTGATTGTTCCACGAAAATGGAAAATACAGCACTTCTGGTGGACTTGGGTATGGGCCTGTTGGATTGCACCATTTTTGTATAAGCACCTGCTTTGTAGGAATGCTTGAGGAGACTGCCAGTTGCGATAGACAAAGGAGGTAAATGCGCTGTAGCCCACACGAAACACAGGTAAATCTGGGTTCAGTGGCGGGCGTAAGCGTTCAACAAAAAAGACCCACTTTGTAGTTGTATTGTTTTCTCCCCCTCTTGCCTCCTTCGAAATGAGCACGAGGCAGTCCCTCGAGTACTTTATGTATATTTGTTGGAGTTCGGTTTGGGCTTTATACGAAAACGTTGGGCGGCAAAGGGTGGCGGGGGTCCTGAGTTGGGCAAAGACAGGCGTCTTCTGGCCTCTCGCACTGGCTTGGCTGCATGGGGCTTGTGCTGACCCCTTCCTCCGGTCGGCTCGTGCATCTCCATCAAAACAAATGGTGAAACAAAAGCGGATACTTACAAACAAACGAAGGGGAAGAACACCGACCATGAGGCAAGCTATGATCGCCGCTTGGACGACGTCATGCCACCAGCCCCATGTAGCCAAGGGTGGGAAAAATAATCGGGAAGGTGTGACTGACATTCTGTGATCCTGTTGGTTCGGGCTAGTTCAGGAGTGCTACTATTTACCGGGGTAAAACTAGTCGTCGAAGCCAGCCCCACCCCGAATTCTTCTGGTGTCGATTCGAGGTGATCGTGCTCATCTATTGCACCTATTCCCTCAGTAAACTGCAAGAATCGCCCCCGACAGGGAATTGAAGAGAACCTTGCGACAACAGTGCGAGAAAGGTGCTCGAAGGCAGCGGCCAGCCCGCGGACGGGACCGCGCCCTTCCACCTTGGATTCTCACCTTTCCCCCGTCGCCTCGACGCAGATTCCTTTCCCAGCCTTTTTGTCATTTTTTTTATATCTACTCCAAAACTAGATGCGCCGCCAATTCAGCCTTCCCACGCACCAAACAAAGACCCTCAATCATCAACCGTGATGACACCTGCAACCTGAAAGAACTCCGATGCGATAAAAGCGGGTGTGCTCTAAAAATAGCCGGCGGAGCACACGCTTTGGTTCCAGTTTCTGAGGCTGGACTCGCCCCGCCTGGTGGACTGTGTGAGTGCAGATTGAACCTGACTTGCCACGCGAAAGTGGCCTGTCAGAAAGGAGCCGTTGTGGCGCTGTAGCCTGGGTGGGTCCTGTGACGAGCTACCGAATAGCCACCTGCTCGCATCGCCGATCTGCAAGAACGGCGAGGATCCGCCCATTGCGTCCGTGGCTCAACGAACACGCACGTTGCAGACGGGACGCGGGTGTCGCGCACGTACCATTCCAAGCACGTTCTTGCATTCCACCTTCCCCCCTGCACCCGTGTGCCTCTGTCGGGTGGTCCTGGCTGTGACGAGCTACGAACAGCCGCCTGACAGACCAGACTCACACCGCTGTCCTGACTGCGGACACTCAGGTTCCATGGTCCGCCTTATGTGTCCGTGGCTTAAAGGACCGAAACACGGCGCAGACCAGTGACATGTCTTCCAAGCACGTTCTCGCAATCCTCTCTGCACCCGGGTGTCTCTCAGCTCCCGCATTCCTCAACCATTGCCCTTCGGCGCGGACGACATGTGGGAAGATGCATCTTCCACCACTCGCCCCGCTCTCCGTCTTTGCGCCTCCTTCGACAACGGGGCACTCGTATCTTGCACTGACTGGCCCTTTTTGCTCGTCGTTTGTTTTCACCCAGGGTATCGGCGGGGATGCATGAACAGACCCGCAGGCCACGTCTTTCGTGCACACGTCTGCTTGCATCCCTTGCAGTGGAACCGCCTTTGTTGTAGCGCAGCGACTCTCCCCCACTTGAGAGCCAAACTCCGGAGGGTAGATCGCTGCTTCCTGGTACCAGGCAACACACAATTGCCCCAGCTTCACAGCTTTTACCCCTGTGGTTCTGGGTTGCCCGCCGTATAAAAATCCCGGGTTCTCAAGCCCTCTAAAATCTCGGTTAAATTCCGCTCCTTCGAGGGGGTCGCTCGGAGCCGTTGCTCCCACTCGTCCCGCGCATTTAACGTACATTTAATGCCGCGTTCGCCCAAACAGATTCGGTGGTTACGGTCCTTAGCTGGCCTGCTAAAGCTGTGGGACAGAGCCGACGGCGCAGCCGCTGCTAACAGGGGCGGCCTGTGCGGGACTGACTAAGCGACGGAGGCGGCAGGTGCGCAACCGTGGCGGTTAGTCTAACAGACGGAGCTCAGCTGGCGGCGAGCAAGCTTGCGTTTGCTGGCCGACCGCGCCATTCAGCTCACGTGTCTATTGGATTGTCCCTCGCCGAGTCGGCCCTAGCAAGCCAGGGACCGCAACCTCGTCTGAGCTTCCGTGGAAAGCTTCGAGCACTGCGGAGGGGTAGAGGGGCTCAGAGACAGGAGGCATACACGCGCCGGTCAGCCCGCCTTGAACCTCGCCGTGTACATGTGGGCTAGAGAGACAGGATTGTAGAAACGAACCGCCTCGACACAGCCCGGGTCTCTGAGGACCTTGTCCCCGTAGTAGGTGACCATGCTGTCCGCGGCCCAGTCCCCCATCTTCTTCACCTGGATGGGGTCCATGCCCGCCTTGAGGAGGGTGCAGCAGCCCCCTATCCCGGCGCTGTGGGTGACGAAAGCCGCTCTGCTCCTCCCCGAGCGGCCTTCGTTGAGGCACGACAGGATCCCTGGCTTCTCCGCTGTGCCGAGGGCCTCCCTGAACGAGGGATATGTGACATACGGGCAGAGCAGGGGCTGTTTCCTGCCATACCTTTCAGCAACGTGAAGACCGCGACCGGACAGTACCTAACCTCGCCCGGAACTCCTTCCGGCGCGTTCGGGAGGCGCAGGGGGGGGACCAGGTCGATCTCTTCAAACGTAAGGTGTCTGCAGCACTTGCCTTGTGCCTTGGACACCCCCCACCCCACTCGTACCTTGCGCTCAGTGACGTGAACCTGCTCTGTCCGTATCGCCTGCATGCTGGAGGTCCTCAGTGGCGCGAAGTGCTCCCCCAGCAGCTGCAGGGCGGCCCGATACGCACCTACGGTCCGAACTCAGCGAAAGACTAACCGTAGTACCCCACAAACGCCTCCAGCCTCCGGGCTGGTCGGGGACGATGCTGCCAGACAAAGAACCGAAGAGATCCTACCGAACACGTTGAACGGACATGAGGCCATCCGAGCCCCTGCACGACAAGACACACAAACGCAACAGGGGAGAATAGTACTGAGTGAAAAAACAACACACGGTGTGGTGTAGGCGAAGAACAATTCAGACTGTGTTTGTTTTGTGCTTTCCCCTCTACCCCTGTATTTCCTCCCTTCCATTCGGAGTCAAAGCAGCTACGTCGAGTATTTTCATGTGGATTAGTACTACTACTGCACCCCTGTGGGATAGGTGGTACACCTACTCCCCTTTTCATAGCACCCTCCACTCCAATCCCAAGTTGCATATACCGTGGAATATACCCCAGGTGCCCGCCGAGGCCTGTTTTAACCTCAGATTACGTGTGGACGAGCCAACCTTACTCACTGTGGAATGTCCAAAGTCGAAAGCACCGGTGCTTCGAAAGCAGACTTTCACTCTAGCATACGGTTCCTCCAACCCGAGAGTACCCCTATAGTGCTTGCACTAGCTTGTCATCCGGAGGCACCAAAGCACCGATGTTTCGAATGTGAAGTCGTTCGAACTGACTTGTTTCACTTCATGTCAGCAGGGGCATCTAAACCCCTGGACGTTGGACGACGACTTCGAGAGTACCCTGCAATGGCCGAACTAGCTTGTCACCCAGAGGCATCACCGCACCAGAGTTTTGAATCGAAGGTTGTTCGAACTGACTTGTTTCACTTCTTCACCCGGGGCATCCAAACCCCTGGACGTGCACAGCTAGCTTTCACGGGGTTCTGTAAACCTCAAAGTACCTAAAATGGTCGAACTAGCTTGTCACCCGGAGGCATTGCCGCACCGGAGTTTCGAATCGAAAAGTTGTTTGAACTGACTTGTTTCGCTTCAAGTCACGCCTGGAGTGAAGGGCACAACTAGCTTTCACTCTACTAATGGTCGTGCCCGGCAATGTGTGAGCCCTGGCTTTAGCCTCTCTTTCGACCCAAGGCGAAACCCGTCACCCACAGATCCTCGATATTCCTCACCGCGCTCTTCTGCAGCAGAACCGCGAGACGTTTTCTGGAATATCTTTTTGTATAAGCACCTGCTTTGTAGGAAATACTTGAGGAGGCTGCCAGCTGCAAAAGATCAAAGGAGGTAACTGTGCTGTAGCCCACACGAAACACAGGTGAATCTGGGTTCAGTGGCGGGCGTAAGCGTTCAACAACAAAGACCCACTTTGTAGTTGTATTGTTTCTCCCCCCCTAGCCTCCTTCGAAGTAAGCACAAGGCAGCCCCTCGAGTATTTCCTTTTTTCGTTTTTTGAGTTAACAAAGCATCGTTGGTACTGCAAATACCTCAAGCGAACTTTCACTCCATAAAAGTAGTAGTTAGCAGCGTAATACACGATACTTACCAAAGCGGGTGAGTTCTAGTGCGCAACCAACTTGGAAGATCTGTTCTTCTGTTCATTTCATATTCACAAGTGAGCAGTCAACAACAACAACAACAACAACAACAACAACAACAACAACAACAACAACAACAACAACAACAACAACAACAACAACAACAACAACAACAACAACAACAACAACAACAACAACAACAACACAACAACAACAACAACAACAACAACAACAACAACAACAACAACACAACAACACAACAACAACAAACAACAACAACAACAACAACAACAACAACAACAACAACAACACAACAACAACAACAACAACAACAACAAACAACACAACAACAACAACAACAACAACAACAACAACAACAACAACAACAACAACAACAACAACAACAACAACAACAACAACAACAACAACACAACAACAACAACAACAACAACAACAACAACAACAACAACAACAACAACAACAACAACAACACAACAACAACAACAACAACAACAACAACAACAACAACAACAACAACAACAACAACAACAACAACAACAACAACAACAACAACAACAACAACAACAACAACAACAACAACAACAACAACAACACAACAACAACAACAACAACAACAACAACAACAACAACAACAACAACAACAACAACAACAACAACAACAACAACAACAACAACAACAACAACAACAACAACAACAACAACAACAACAACAACAACAACAACAACAACAACAACAACAACAACAACAACAACAACAACAACAACAACAACAACCGGCCTTCTAAACCACAAAACACTACAAGAAACACAGAGAAGACAGCCCCCGCTGGCATCCAAAAGGAAGCGCGGAGAGGCTCTGTGCTTTTGTTGTACGCCGAATACCGAACCGAAGACCTGCAGTGCGAAGTGTGCAGTGTGAAGTGTGAAGTGTGTGTGCTACGGACCCGTTTTAACGTGGCGCCCCTCTTCGCCGGCCACCGCCAACCTATCTCCTTCAAGGCGTCCTTGAAGAACGCGACCGGTCTACGTACCTGTGCGAGCGCGCCATCTCGCTGCCACAACACTTGCGCCGGCCTCCGGGACATGATCCCACTTCTGGCGCTGCTCAGCCAACGTCGTGTTCCTTCGGTCTTTGGAGTACTACGTCGTCGCGCGCGGAAGAGCGAGGTCTTTTGTGATGCTCCTGAATGTCCTAGGCTGCACGCATTGCACTGACGCATTACCGAGTTTGGGAGTATTCCGGCCACCTATCTTTAAGATACCTTGAAGAGGATGGGGAACCTTCTGAACTTGCATCGTGATGAGGATCGATGATTCTGAAAATCTTGCGGGCTGCCTCGCTACGTTTTTGCGAAGGCTAAAAAGGCGTAGCGACAGCGCGTTTTGGGAGGTGTTCAGGACTAGCCTAGCCTAGTCCTAGGCTAGGCTAGGGCAGCGACGAGCGGGAATCGATCAACCGGCAACAAAACGAAGCGCCTGTCTTTTCCAGGTCTAACAATCTTGCGGGCTGCCCTTCAATGTATTGTGCAGGCTAAAACGATGTGGGCAGCGTGTTTCGGTGGCGATCAGATTTCCTTACCTGAAAAAGACACCGGCGGACTTACAACCGACACGCACAAAGGCCACAACAAAGCCGCACTTGAAAGGAAGATGAGTCAGGTCTTGCGGACGCAGCGCCGCCCTGTCCTGACGTATCAGAAAGTAAATTTGAGGTCTGAGGTGGGTTGAAGTCCACTTGGCTGGGACGCCATGTAGCCCGTACATACACGTAGTTGTTGCCTTGGCGGCAGTCTGTGTCTTCTATTACGTAGTTGTGTGCTAAGGGACTTATTTTATATTTTTTTTGTATAAGCAGAACCAGGGCATTAGCTTGGTCTCCAGCCCATTTTCCAAATTTGGACCGCTAACGGCTTTTTGCGTTTTCACTGTTTTTCAGCAGTTTCTGCACTTCGGGGGCTCACCTGCCCGAAGATGGTTTGCACATCGGGAATCTACATATACAGCGCAAAGGAGCAACACGAAAACCTACCCTGCCCGAAGCCGGTAAGTACAGCTTTAAGCCCGCCCTTCCCGACTTCCGCACCGTCTACCTATCCACGTTTCCAAGAAGATGTGACCCACCCCTCCCCCTCGCCATTCCTCCCGGCCTCCGCAGACGACTGGAGACGAAGATGTGACCAGAGAGTGTTCCCTTTTTCCCTTGCTTCGCTTCACCCTTTTTCTTGGCCCTTTCTCTCTTCATCACGTGATTGCTGTCTACGAATGATCAGGTACACATGACAGGGTGCAATCGCTTTTCTTGAGTCGTACAACGCGCACTGCTTGACTTGCGTTGTACTTGCGTCATTCGTACAGCAGGTACGTGGTGTCTCTCTGCCTACCCCCCTAATCCGGCGTTCACCGCTGTCTTTTAACTCCTCCCGCTTTTTCCTTCTCGAAGTGTCGTCATTCTTCTCGTCTCTGCAGAGGCCATCCCCGCACCCTCCCCGGTGTCTCAAGCGAACTTTCACTCCGAAAAAAAAAAAAAAAAAAAGCAGAGAAAGCAACGCGCAAGTCCCCTCCCTGAAGAAGACTTTGATGCTAGCATCAAACACACATGAGAGGCAATTCTGCCCAAACACCGAACTATTATTTCTCCCCCCCCCTGTCCCACAGGCTGTGACGAGCTACGAACAGCCGCCTAACAAACCAGACTCACGCCGCAGTCCTGTCTGCAGACACTCAGGTTCCGCGCTGATGATGGTCTGCCTTATGTGTCCGTGGCTTAAAGGACCGCAACACGGCGCAGACGGGACCAGTGCGGTGTTGAGCACACACCCATTCCAAGCACGTTCTTGCAATCCCCCTGTCCCACAGTCAGGAGTTTGCTTTGCAGATTGCCATCGCGAAAGGAAGACGAAGTCACCGTGTGTTGTAGTGGTGTCATCGTGCGCTTGCCTCGCCTTGCACATAGGCCGGTCCACTATTTCCCTGGAACTGCATCACATTGCCTGCTGGCGTCTACCACGTAATACTGTATCCCCCGGGGCTGCCTAATACTGCGTGCAACACGACACGGTACAATCGACGAGAAGTAGCCACCTAGTGACTACACATGCCATCACTACAGATATTCTGCATTCTAGTCTCAAACTATTGCTGTATTGCAGTATAATGGATGTTTAGAGTTGTTGGTAAAGGTGTTCCCGTTTTTGTACAAACTACGTACCGGAGATAAGACGCACCGAAAAAATTAGTATGGCGCTTTCTTTTGTTTGTGCGCACTAGCGGAACTCACTTGCTTTGGTCAGTTTCATGTAGTACGCTGCCAACCAGTAGGCTCGTAGCCTGGGTGGTCCTGGCTCTGGCGAGCCACGAACAGACAACCCATTCTCATCGCTTCTGTCTGCAGACACTCAGGTTCCGCGCTAGCAATCAAAACCCGGTGCAGGCGGACACAGTGTCCGGCAAACTACCATTCCGCGCTCGTCACTGTGTTTCAACCGTCCCGCTGCGACCGACACCTTTTTCTATGGAGTCTCGGTGTCTGGAGCGGGCCCAACACTGTTCAGGTGACCCAGGCTTCACCTGGCTGCCTCACCTGAGAATTTTGGTGTGAAAGAACTTCTTGGTGTCGGTCGCAACACTTACAAACTTGGCTAGCCGTAGTTAAAGTGTATAAGCATACCTACTACCCTCATACTACCCGCCTCACAGCCTCAATGGTCAACCGGAGACCCTAAAACACCGAACCTCTAAACCATAATAAACGCTAGAAGTGCGCATCATCAAGAAGTTCAACGGCTACTCACATTGTGACTTTCTTTTTCTGATAGATACAGCGCGTCTCCTGTGCCTAACCCAACTACGTTTCAGGCTCAAGCCCCAGGGACAGCATTGCCAACACCCAGAGTACCAACGAACAGAGCTACGCGTTCGTGTAGAACTCTGGGCAGCTCTTCATCGAAAAATACTGATCTAGATGACCAAAACGTCCACGAAAAAAAAGCGCGGATAAAACGTGAGAGTGCAATGGTGTGCATCATGACCAACAGAAAGAGACGAACGTCCATCCAAACTCGCCAAGGCGGGGGTTCGACAAGCAATCCCATCCGAGATTCTAAGCCAAAAGATCTAGCAACCGTGACGACTAAACGGGCCTTCCAAGAATGCACGGTAGAGGCAGCCTGAGAAGCTGGAGTTAAGGACGGCGCGCCCGTGTATCCCGCGAAGAGCGGATGTGCTGCACCGAAAACGCGTGTGTGACACCCGCTGTTTCAACCCGATCTCCAGCTCCAGCTTCTGAGGCTGGACTGCACCGTGCGCTATACCTCCCACCATCCCCTCAACTACTCCTTCCCTTGTTCCCTCGCTTCACCCTCCCTTTCTCCCGTCCCTGGACTATGTTGTCCGAGCCGCGCTCTCTTTGGTCCTCTTGTTCGCTGAGTCAGCCAGACAGGGAGGTCTCCTCCGGGTCCTGTTATCAAGTGCTGCGGATCGCCACAGATTCTTTCTAACCCGAACAGGGTTCCCGGCTGCAATCCAAGGCGGAAGTGGCACCAAAACAACGTGGGGCATGGCAGGCATAGGAGGTATCATGCAGGGTCAAAACCTTGTGTCTTTTGGAAATGGCCAAAAAAAAATTTTTCGGAAAAAAATTGGGTTTTTTTGAATTTTAAAATTTTGGAACAAACTCTGCAGTAATTTTTGAGGAAGTTGAGAATTTTTTTTTCTCCAAATTTTTTTTTAGGGGGCCATCGGCCCCGCGGGAGCGTTTTAAAAAGACACAAGGGTTTGACCCTGCATGGTATACAAACACCGGCAAATACCAGGAGTAGGATGACGTGCCGCCGACCAAGCAGCCCGCAGCCACTTGGTCGCAGGTGACAAGTGTGCGTCTGCAGCAGAGGCTCGGATTAGCGGGTCCCACCTCGCCTTTCAACCGGGGCGTGCGCAGTCGCAACCCGGCGAAAAAGGAGGAGAAAACTGTGCTCGCCCAGCGCGGGTCCTTTGTAGCTCCCCGGGCGTCGTCTCGACTGTTTGGCGGGACATTCTCCGGCCGTTTCTTCATCCTGCATCGACACGTTTTTGTATGAGCACCTGCTTTGTAGGAAATACTTGAGGAGGCTGCCAGCTGCAAAAGATCAAAGGAAATAAATGTGCTGTAGCCCACACGAAACACAGGTGAATCTGGGTTTAGTGGAGGGCGTAAACCAGGGGATTATACGGGCTTAGTTTAGCGGTCTGAGAGACCGAAACTCAAATTCTTCCGGTCTGGGGAAAAAAAAAAAAAAAAACCACATAGCGTTCGGGTGGGAGCGGTAACGGGAGGGCCAGTATGCCACCAAAGAAGCTACAGCGTGTGGATCCGAAGAAGGAGGGGATTCCCCGGGACATCGCAAGCATGTTCGGGCTCGCATCTCGGCAAACAGGACGGCAGACCAACGTCCCGAAAGAGGGGACAAACACGGAGTACGAGCGGTGGACAAAGGAGTCGTACTCAGAAGTTGAGAAGGCCAACTCCCTGCACGACTTTCTGCACGAAAATCACCCGACCTACTTCCTTTGCGATGTCGTGATAAACCGCGCAACTGAAGGTTTAGCAGGCTTTACCCGCGTGACACCCCAGACAGTCCAGGCCTATCATGCCGAAGTGGCCACGCCCTACGTTAACGGGCTAATCTCTGACCTTCGTTCGGGTTTGAAGAGCAACCTGGGTGTCATGGAGGGATTCAGCCTTTTTGACCTGAGTGGGCCTGTGGCTGGAAACCAACCTGAGGCGGTCAGACTTGTTGATATTCTTGTCGCCCATTACGGCGAGGAAAAGGTCCGACCAACCCAGGAAGGCAGATCCGCACGTTCTCCTCCCTTTCTCAATGCCCGCTTCATTGCAGATTTCAGGAATGAGGTTTTTCCCCGAGCCGACGACGAGCACAGATCTGTTCTCGAGGAGCTCAAAACCTTTCGACACCTCTCGGAACGGCATCGGTTGAAAGACTGTTCAGTTTGATGAAGCTGATCAAAACGAGGCAAAGGTGGCATACAGCATGCAGTTGCAGCAAAAAAAAAAAAAAAAATGAAGTGCTGATCGAATTCTCGCGGTGCAACAAAGCTGTAATGAAGAGTGTTTGCGAGCGGATACGAGTGCAAGAGTCGGAAGACAAAGCCGCAGAGTGGGCAAACTGGCTGAGAAGTGAATTGAGCACCCGGTAAGAGAGCGAGCAAACTGATTTGGCACCTCAATTTCTTATTTTCTTTCTCTAACTGAAGCACGTCACCAAAACTCCTTGCCAAACAAACAAAGGTCGCAAGACACCAAACTGATCGTCCTTCGGGATCGACGGTAACACAAAAAACACGCCCAGACCGGAACTCAGGATTTTTTCGAAGCCCCGTATAAACCCCTGGGCGTAAACGTTCAACAAAAATATAACTCTAAAAAATGGGTTTCCGGATGGATTTCGGGTACCCTGTAGGGTTGGGTGCCGTTCGGTGTGTTTCCTGCGTGTGTGTGTGTGTGTGTGTGTGTGTGTGAAATCTCAGTAATGGGTAACCCCTGAGCGGAGTCTAGCCCAGTTGCGCAATGCACCTACGTTGACGGCAATGCCGTTTACGTAGGTGCATTGCGCAACTGGGCTCGGGCACGCCTTGTGTCAGTACCTTGTGTCCACGTATGTCGCGTGCTGGCTTCGTTGAACCCAACCCAGTGACTCTCTTGGGGCCTGAGCATAGATGCGCCCGGTACCGTGAGGCTTACACTGGTGGGGTCGAGCAGCTGCTGGATGAGTGATGCTGCCTTCCCTCCAGCGAATGCGGAACCTCGACGACGCGGCCACGTTGAACAGTGCATCGAGTCTGCTGGCGCCCGCTGCTGTTCGTCCGCAGAATCGGGAGGGGCTGTGGTAGACCGCGGAGGCCACCCGTTTAGTGTGGACCTGGAAGGAACCCAGACTAAGTGCCACGTATGTCGCGTCGCGTGCTGGCTTCGTTGAACCCAACCCAGTGACTCTCTTGGGGCCTGAGCATAGATGCGCCCGGTACCGTGAGGCTTACACTGGTGGGGTCGAGCAGCTGCTGGATGAGTGATGCTGCCCTCCCTTCAGCGAATGCGGAACGTCGACGACGCGGCCACGTTGAACAGTGCATCGAGTCTGCTGGCGCCGCTGCTGTTCGTCCGCAGAATCGGAGGGGCTGCAAACGTGCGGTCGGTGTCGCCAGCGAGGTCACGCGACAGACAGCGAGCTGAGCAGCGAGACGGAGGACGGCGGCGGCAGGGGCGTGACACGCTAAGAAAGCAAGGCCTACCCGATTACGGCAGCGCGATCACTCAACCGCTTTTACTCGCCCTTCGATACCCCACCCCCAACTAGAGACTATAATACCGCTTCTTTAAAAATTATGACAATTATCACTCAAAGCTTTAAACCGTAAGTGAACTTACACTCTAAAACCTCGAAACAGTCTGAAACCACAGGAAAATACACAAGAAGATAGAAAAACACCACCGAAAAAAAAAAAAAGAAAAAAAAAAAAAAAAAAAAAACACACGCACTTGAGACCCTGAGACCAGCCGAGAAAGCAGGAGAAATTATTGCTATAAACCATCGAGACCACATTCCACATTCCACATCCCTTCGTCACGCCGATTTTTCGTGCATGTCGAGCGAGTTCTTGGGAGTGGAGTGCGAGCTGCGCTTCCGGATTGTCGAAGTCGCGTCCTTGTGTTCAGCGAAGGGAGGGAGGGACAACAGTGCGACAGACAGCGAGCTGAGCAGCGAGACGGAGGAAGGCGGCGGCAGGGCGTGGCGCGCGAAGCGCCTGCGCAAGAAGGCGGCCGCCGACGTCCGGAAGAAGACGTTCGGGCTGCTGACCCAACAGGATCGGTCCCTGGACAGCGCCTCCGACTGCGACGACGGAACCGAGAGCCACACACGCAGCAGCCGTTCGTCGTCGCGCAGGCGCGCCCCGCATGACGCCCTCTTCTTCTACGACTCGAGCGACGCTTGCGGCGGTTGGTGACCAGATTTTGTCTATTCCCTGGGGGTTGGCAGGTTGCAGCCCGGCGCGGCTGCACTCTGTCTATTGCGCCATACGCGCAGCCGTTCGTCATGTCGCAGGACGCCCTCTTCTTCTACGACTCGAGTGATGCTGCGGCGGTTGGTGACCAGATTTTGTCTATTCCCTGGGGGTTGGCAGGTTGCAGCCCGGCACGGCGCACTCTGTCTATTGCGCCACACGCGCAGCCGTTCGTCATCTCGCAGGATGCCCTCTTCTTCTACGACTCGAGCGACGCTTGCGGCGGTTGGTGACCAGATTTTGTCTATTCCCTGGGGGGGTTGCAGCCGGCGCGGCTGCACTCGGCGGCAGGGCCGCGAATCACACATGCATTGCAGTTCGTCCTCGTCCTCGCATAAACGTGCCCCACTCCGAAGCTCTTCTACGACTCGAGTGACCAAGGAGTCGTGCGCGAGGCTTAGAGTGTCAAACCCACAAGCCGCACTGAAAGGGAGATGTGCTAATCCTTGAAAGGGATTTGACTTGTTGGGACCCGAAAGATGGGGAACTATGCCTGGATAGGACGAAGCCGGGGGAAACCCTGGTCCGTTGCGGTGTTGACGTGCGCTTGCGGTGGTTAGTTACCAGTCTGGCTATTCCCTGGGGAGGTTGCCGCCCGGTGCGGCTGCACTCTCCCTGCGGCGGCAGGGCCGCGAACCACACATGCATTGCAGTTCGTCCTCGTCCCCGCATAAACGTGCCCCACACTCCGAAGCTCTTCTACGACGAGCGACGCTTGCCGCGGTTGGTGACCAGTCTGGCTGTTGCAGCCCGGCGCGGCCCTGCACTCTGCCTGCGGCGGCAGGGCCGAGAGCCACACTTGCAGTATAATTCGCCCTCGCATAAACGTGCCCCACGCTCCGAAGCTCTTCTTCAACGACTCGAGTGCCTCCTTGTTGTGGCGTTGGTACCGTGGAACGTGATCGTGGTGCGGTCGTGCGACTGCGAGCCATGATGTGTGTACGTGCTTGTGTATGTGTGCTGTGGACCACGTTTTTACGTGGCGCCTTCCTATGCGAGAGGCGTCCACGTGTGTAAGTGTGTTAAAGCTCAGTTGTGGGTAATTCCTGCGCGGAATACAGCCCATTAATGTGTATGTGTGCGTGTGTGCATCAGTCAGTATTTGATATTGCGCGCGTTTGGACGCGTTCGTCGCAGGTCTGTTGAATTCAGACCCGGGAAGTATCCGAAAATGGACCATCGACGAAGTTGTTCATTTTTTTTTATGTTGGGATCTGGGGGCCCACTGCCAAGAGACGAATAGCCGAGGAGGCACGCAATGGTAGGACCGAGTTCGAACGCGTTACAAAATGGTGCTGTTTGCTATGTTTTGATGCACGCGACACTGCCGGATGGCAGCTCCAATGAAAAGGGGGGGATTCTTTTTGTACGCGAAGTCAAATGCTGACTGATATGTGTGACCGAAGTGAGTCGCTGCCTGGATGGCTGCAGCGATTCGTGCGCGCGTGTTTGTGTGCGTGTCTAATTGTGCCGCTAGTGTGTGAGACCGCGTGTCACAAGAAGGCGTTGTCAGCCCTTGCCGTCTCCGCAGCTCAGCGCCGTGGGTAAACGCGAGTCTGCATGAGAACGTATTGGCAGGAAAAATGGTTGGACCGGAAAGAAAAAAATAAAAAGAAAAAATAACAAACAAAGGTCGCAAGACACCAAACTGATCGTCCTTCGGGATCGACGGAAACACAATAAAAAGAAAAACGCCGCTCCTGGTCCAGGAACGTGACGGTCAAGCACAGCTTGCAAAGCTTGAGTCGGAGGCAGCACAGTGCCACCATCCCGTCCACTCTGCCCTGCGGTTGACCGTCTCGACGAGCTTGTGTTCAGCGCGAGCGCCAAGCCCCAAGGTGCGCCAAGCCTTGATGCTTTAGTTTGGGAAATCGGTAGCCACTTGACCCGTAGGCACGTGGCTCTGCAGTACCGCCGAACACGTGAAGCTTGGCTCCCGTGTAGCAGGCTTTCCCTGGTGCGGTTTGGACCGGAAAATATTTGGACTTTTTGAAGGTGGAAGATGTCAGATCGGTAGCGACAGCAGCGGCACAGAAGACTTTCCCTGAACGGACGGTTGCAAGGTGCGGCCATGGCTGGCTCTTTTGTCAGCCTCCTCGCGAAGACCGTATCTTGAACCATCGAACTGCGTAACCCGCTGTGTCCCCTCCAGCAACTCGCAATGAAGCACCCTGGCCATGGTCCAGCCGTTGGTAGCCATGGCCCTGTGGTAGCAAGTGCGTGACCAATGAGCAACAAGTGTGCAACCGACCGGACGTTCCAGATCTTTCCGCTGTTCTTCGAACCAGCTTAGCAAAGCTATCACGACTCGCCGGAAGAAAGAATCCCGAAAACATGCTCGTTTCACTGTTTCTTGTTTTTGTTTTTTTGTTTTCAAACACGTCCTTCGGCAACTTTTTTCCAACCAACCAACCCGACTCACACCGCTGCCCTGTCTACGGACCTTCATGTTCCGCGCTGATGATGGTCCGCCTCATGCGTCCGTGGCTTGAAGGGCCGAAGCACGGTGCAGATGGGACCAGCGCGGTGTTGAGCACAGTCTCCCCCCAATTAAGCTGATCCGTCCCCTCCTGAAAGACCGTGATAGACCGACGAATACAGCTCTGGGCAGTTTTATGCGGCACCATGGGATAGGGATGGATCTGGCCCACCGTGGTGCACAGTTGTCCACCGCGATAAACAGCGGCGTCAATTCGACGCAGTTGCAGGAGAGGGGATGGACGGGCTTTCCATCCATTCTAGAACGCAGTATGGACAGAAATCCGATTCGCTGAACCTAGCCCAATTTTCTTCGATTCCGCTCCTCCTCCTCCTCCTCCTCCTCTTCCTCCTCTCATAACTCCGGCCATCCCCCCTTACAATATATATCAGTATAATTCGTTGTCATTTACCCCCCCCCCTGAGACTACCCCCCCCCCCGAAATTTACCACTTTTTTGGGATTTCGATGTACACTGGGAAAAACAGTGTCTTTTACCCTCCCCCCTGGAACGGTCACGGAACTGCCTGTGAAATGGGGTCTGCAGTGTTCACAAGGGGTCCGGGGCACAGGAGTTCCACAGCCGCTGTGGAGTTCCACCGCCGCTGTTCTGATGCAAAAGGAAAAGCTAGAGTGCATGAGCAGGCAGAAGTAGCAGCAGGATTCAGGGTCTTGCCATGGCCCAGCATCCACTTTTATGCCCCAGCTTCTCACAGTCCGGCCCCCCAGGTAGTCTCCGTGGTTAGAGGTGGCGATCATGAAGTAACCCTTCAGGTGCCCCAGGACAGTGTCCTTTACCCCCCCCCCTGGAAATTACCCCCAAAACTTAGGCCTCAGGGGGGGATAAATGATAACGAATTATACTGATGATATAACAATTATGAAACTGACCCGTGCTGGCGATGAGCTGCACGCAGACGCCTGACGATCAGACTCGTATTGCTGCCCTTGTCTGCAGACGCTCACGCCCCGCGCGCCGCTGGATGCGGCGGTGGACTATCTGGGATTTGAGGTAGAATGTGCCGATTTTTGGTTCACTTTTTTTTTCTCTTGAAAGCATCAGGGTATTGGTTCGGAGGTTCCTGGGGATTCCAGACCTTGACCATGGAGGTGGTGCTGGTTGGCAGAGTGCACACCTAAGCAGGGCTGCATCCTCGTGTTGTGGCCGTGTTGTGCATTTGGCGGCTTCAAGGCCTCGTAACCTCCTCGTCACTACAGGGCAAACCTTTTGCGACCGCGATCGACAGTCAGGATTGCCTGGGGGCGGGTCTCCATGAAAAAGAGAAAGTAAGGCAAGACCTGCCCCCTGCGCCTGCTGTCTCCGGCTGCTTCGGCAAGATGACACATGGTGCCACGTGCAGTCCATCACAGATTGTTGCTGCATATCAAGTTCAAACTGCCACTTCCACTCCCCCCTGGCCAACCCCGGTTTGCAGATTTAGACCGCGGGTCTATCCGCAACGAATACTAATACCCTGGAAAGCCTGCTATAAAAACTGCAGGAAAATCGCTGATCACGTTGCGGGAGTCGGAAAACCTAGCGCACCCCAAAGCAGGACCGACCGCCTCTTCGTGAGAAAGCGAAGAATAAAAGCGCACCCTTTTTTCTATCTGTTTGTCCAGAGCTGCGACTCGACTAAATTCAAGCTCACGTGCACACGCAGGGAACCCGCTGCTTGTGACACATTGCGGTTGCCAGCAGGTGCTGCGGAGTGGAGTGGGTCGAGTTTTCCCCGACGGGGGGTTTCGTTGTTTGTAGATGGGGCGGCTTTCGATGTCTACGTCTAAATGCCACCTCGCCACATTACGTTGTCGACAACTAAATTCCAATTTCGTGTGTCACACGCAGAGAACCCCACTGCGTGTGACACCTTGCCAGCTCTGCGGAGTGGAGTGGTCGAGTTTCCCCGCAACGTGGGGATTCGTTGTTTGTTGACGTGGCGGCTTTAGATCTGCGTCTAAATGCCAACCTCGCCACAATACGTTGTCGGCAACGATCAAAAGGGAAAACGATGAAACAACCCGACTTCTTCCTCTTCGAACCGCTTCGAAGCACGCCGTCAACGTAGTTGTGCTTGGCAAACAGCTAGTGCCGCGGCACTACCTAATTTTGTCTGGAGCCAAAACCCAGCGACTGCCGCCGGTCCGACATTATAACATGCAGGGGTCAAAACCTTGTGTCTTTTTGAACAGGTGTAGACCCCAAAAAAAAATGGCCACCCATTTTTTTTTAGCCACATGCAATGCGTGAGGAAACTGAACGCCCAAGTAGGACCTTCTGATCATGATCATTTGCCAAAGTTTGCCACCTGAAACCACGTCCAGGATTTGGCTCAGGGTAGTGCGGTCAACGAAAACTCTAGTTTCCCTACTTTTTCCTACTCTCGCGGTGTACGGTTTCTGGGAAAAAATTGGGCAGGGGCTTATATATGAATAGCAAACTTGGGCTGTCTCCCAAGTTTACTGTTTATCCGAAAAAAAAAAAACTTGGGTGAGAAAACATTGGTTGCCCACAGAGGAGGACCTGTCCTGCTGTAGGAAGGAGTGGGGGCGAAATGACAAGATTGTTAAAAGTCACACGAATCACAGGACGTGGAACATGATTCGTAGGACCGCTGAGCACAAAGTTACCTAGTTTTCAAAACACCGCAACGGAGCAGGCGCCCGGCAGGCATTAGGCTCGGTCAGGACTGATCCCTCACACCGAAGTGATCACGGGTTGCCTTGTGAGCGCTAGATGCGCGGGGCTGAACTCAGGCTGCATGAGTGGGTTTTGTCAGGTAACGATGGCCCTCCACACCAGATCTCAAGAGTAAGCTTCGTTTCCAAAAGTCGTGATCAAGTCTGTATACCCACAGAAGGCGCGAACTTAACGCAAGGACCCTTCAGACGTGGAACGCATTGGTCAGAAAGCAAACACCGCAACGGAGCAGGCGCCCGGCAGGCATTAGGCTCGGTCAGGACTGATCCCTCACACCGAAGTGATCATGGGTTGCCTTGTGAGCGCTAGGTGCGCGGGGCTGAACTCAGGCTGCATAGTGGGTTTGCTGTACTGCCGTAGCATCGATCAGCGAGTAAACGTATCCATCCCTGGCCGTGGCGCTCGATGGCTTCGGTAAACCGCATCGCGTATACAGACGAGACTTGACTCCGTACTTAGAGAGCGAATTCTGTTGATCGTAGAGCAGATGACTTTACGCAGGATGATGCAATATTAACCCCCCCCTTCCCGCTTTGTCCTCCCAAAAAAAAGGGGGATACCTGCCAGGATGCATGCCTTTGACGAAACAATCATGGCTCACGAACTAAGCAAAGGGATGGAAGGGATAAGCACACCCTGAAAAAGGATACACATGCGTGCAAAAGCAAGCCTGTACATATGGAGGAACCGACCGGGTTATTGTGAAACACGCGAACATGCAATAGGAGTAGGGCCCCCCTACATTTTACAGTGCCGTAGGGGGTTCGCGCGGACATGAATCCTTTCTGAATCAAAAGGAAGCGCCTTGATTATACAGTGAGTTTGATTATGGTGCTGGAATTGATGTACAGTGAGTTTGATTATGGTGCTGGAATTGATGAAGTAAGAATACTGATTGCTCCTGGGGAGTGATCAGTGCTGTAGGGGACCAGTGCCTGTCAACGGCAATGTCGGAAATTGTTTTCTTCAATGTTGTCAGGGAAATGCACTTTGCAAATTATGAGCAAAATCTGGAGGCAATGGCCAAAGTCTAAACCCGGCAACAGAGGCCAAAATAGGCCAAACTATGGGCAAATCGGCCAAAATGGCAAAAAATGGCCAAAATAGGCCTACATCCGGAAAATGTGAAAATTCCAAAAAAAAGTGCTGTTGCTGGCTATAAGGGAATTAAATTTGTTTTTGCTGGCTCGAAGGGAATTAAATTTGCTGGCTCGAAGGGAATTAAATTTGTTTTTGCTGGCTCGAAGGGAATTAAATTTGTTTTGATGGCTCGAAGGGAATTAAATTTGTTTTTGCTGGCTCGAAGGGAATTAAATTTGTTTTTCCTGGCTCGAAGGGAATTAAATTTGTTTTTGCTGGCTGTAAGGGAATTAAATTTGTTCTGATGGCTCGAAGGGAATTAAATTTGTTTTGCTGGCTCGAAGGGAAATAAATTTGTTTTTGCTGGCTCGAAGGGAATTAAATTTGTTCTGCTGGCTCGAAGGGAAATAAGTTTGTTTTGCTGGCTCGAAGGGAATTAAATTTGTTTTGCTGGCTCGAAGGGAAAAAGATTTGTTTCTGCTGGCTCGAAGGGAATAGAATTTGTTTTGCTGGCTCCAAGGGAATTAAATTTGTTTTTGCTGGCTGTTAGGGAATTTTCAGTTGTACCTGCTGGCTATAAGGTAAATTGCTCCAAAAAATAATTAGGGCGGGCAGCGGCTTAACCAGCTTTTTTTTTTTTTTTTTTTTTTTTTCACGCCGCAAGACAACTTTGATGCAGGTTGTTTGCCGGTCGGTGGCAGAGTCGCTCGCCCAGGGCGTAACTTTTATGCACGAAGGTCACCCCGCGAACAGAAGATGGTTCGCCACTAAAGGTGAAAGGGTGCGTTCGCGCACACAGCATGCAGACGACAAGTACGGGGTGCTTGCCACCTTGCACAAGAGGCGGGCGGGAAGAGTGCTCGGGCCCCCTGCGGAGTCCTGTCCTTACTGTTTCCTGCGGCCCACTGTTGTCAGCATCAGAACCGATGGTCCGTTGCAGCCTGCACTTTGAGTGCTTATCTGCAACAGCATCCCTCGACTTGTTTTGATGCGCTCTGTCTCTCTCTCTCTCTCTCTCTCTCTCTCTCTCTCTCTCTCTCTCTCTCTCTCTCTCTCTCTCTCTCTCTCTCTCTCAC